>CAUYQV010124606.1:0-85496 GCA_963574575.1 Galagoides demidoff
CTTGGAGAGAATTACTTTGGAATTAGGATGGGGTGAAAGTATAGCCCAGCTGACCAAAATTGGATTTGATAGTGGGAGAAACTGATTGTTTTTTTAAACAGACGTGGAAGCAACCCAAGTGCCCATCAACCCATGAATGGATCGACAAATTGTGATATATGTATACCATGGAATACTATTCAGCCATGAACAGATGGAGGCTTTACATCTTTTATGTTTACCTAGATGGAGTTGAAACACATTCTTCTTCATAAAGTATGGCAAGAATGAAAAAACAAATACCCAATGTACTCCATATTAATATGAAACCAATATATAAATAATTATATGCTCATATGAACACTAAAACACAAATATAGTCTAATATGGGAGCAGGGGGAGGGGGGAGAGGGAAAAGGAAAGGGCAGATGATTGACAGAAGAAGGGAGGGCCCTGTGGCAGGATCTCTCCTAATGGGCACAATGCCAGGGTGTATGTTATACCATACCTCCTGGGTGACTGGTCCTTTCACAACTGGAACTTTACCATGGAAGTAAGAACAATGTAATCTAAAAATTTGTACCCTCATATTAATTTGAAATAAAAAAAATTTAAAAAGAATAAAAAGTACAAAACCAAAAAGAAAAAAAAATATTAGTCCTTCAAATCCAGAAAAAGTTAAATCACAAAGGCAAAGCCACAGCACTTTATCTCGGAAGGTTGACAGTTTGTACGCAAATGACATGCAGTTAGTCAACAGAGAAGGAATGAGCTTGCCCATTAGTGGCTTGGTCCGTTTCTCTGCCCCTCCTGCTCCACATTTCAGTCGGTCCTTACCAGGACCTTCTCCTCCTGAAGAGCCCAGGCTGCCTCTGTGTTCCTGTCAGGTACTGCTGCTTCTCAGCACTGTGTGTTTGGAGTATGGAATTGCAGCATTGGCCTGGAGCTTTTCCTAGCAAAGGGAGTAAGGCCAGTGTGTCAACTGCCTGCTTGCAAATAAGAGGACCTGGAGCCTTGTGCTACCTTTGGAAATGCATCACTCCCAGGCTGCCTGTGGAGCTGCTGTGTTTACAGCTCTATCGCTTTCACTGGGTCCTCAGAAGCCACCAGGGCCACTCTGGCACGTACAAGACAGGCCCACGAGGATGACTGCTTTGTAAAGCATGGTCTGTCTGCTTTAGAGCCCGGTTACCTGCATGAGCTTATTGTCCCATATGTCAATCTGCATCATCAGTTGCCTCTTTGCCTACTTGCCCCATTCGCTGTCTACGGCCAATGTATCTTGCTCTGTAAGCCTACATATATCTTCCTCTTCCTTTGTAAATATACTTTTCTCTTCCTCAATGAACTTTGTGTCATGCTTGCCTTAAAAATATATTGATCCTCATCTTCTTTTAATTTCTTTGATTGCTGGAAGGGGCATTCTAGCTCCCTGGATAGGGGTCTTACCCACTCTAGGCACCTATGACCCAACCTGCTGGTTGCCAACATCCCCTCCTCCCTTCCTTTTTACCAACACCTTCATAAGAGCACAAGTGTTAGCTGGGCCCACTATTGCAACCGTGGAAAGGCCACCCATTCCCAACTTTCTTTGGAACTCAGCATGGTCTTGTGAGCGCATGCTCCTCCACGGGATGTGAAGTGGAATATGGTGAGGACACTGGGGGAGTCCTCAGGCTCCCTATGAAAGAGGGCCCAGACAAGGCTAAGCACTAAGGCTTTATCAGGAAGGGAAAGCCCAGGGCAGCAGAGCGAGAAAAATGAACTACGTGGAAGGAAAAACAGAGCACAGGCATCTTACAGAGCTGTCAGCGGCAAGGCAGGGGTGCATGGCAGGGTGCCTAGTCACATGGGACTTCTTCCAGATAGGAACAGTCCTCCTGGGGTTGGGAGAGACAGCAGTTCAAGTGCCAGTGTCCTGTATCAAGCCCGTATTAGACAAGGTTTGACCCACGGGATGTCAGATCCACCTCCCCTTCCTGGTTGTATCACTCAACCCCTGGCTTAGCCTTAGGGAAGGTCAGTTCAGACGGCCCTGGTGCAGGGTTTGTTGGAGTCCACAAGCATAGAAGAGTGTCAGAGTATGTCTGGACACCAAGAATAGCTACTAGTGAGAGCAATAGAGGCTAATAGATGATGAAGTCTGCCCTCACCTCAGAGACAGCTGAGACAGCCAGTGTGTTATGAGAAGAGGTGACAGAGCAGTGGCTGAGAGTCGCCACTGAGCATGCAGCTAAACCCTAGCAAATCTGGGGAAGTGCAAAAACTGGGTTTGGTACATCTTCTTAAAAGAAGACTTGTGTCCTGGCCTTGAATGCAGATGTGATGGCTGGAGCTCTGGAAGCTATTTTGAAGTCCAGGGGAGAGGAACAAAGACTTAGAATGTGGAAGAGAATCTAGAAGACTGTGTTACTGACGGCACCCTGAAGTTGTCATACTAGTTAACTAAGATGCTAACCTTCAGACTTCTTTTAGTTGTGTTGACATCTTTTAAATAAAAGAGAAACAAACTTCTGTTTTGCTTAGGCATGTTATATTTCTTTGTATATAAAGCCAAAACTATTATTCCTTTAATCACTACAACACATAATACTTATTTTTTGGATGGGTGGATCAATCACCACCTCGCTACAATTTGTTGCAGATCCAAACCCATTTAAGGAAACACACTTAACACTGAGGTCTGTCCTGGGACTGGCGTGAATCCAACCTATTCCACAGAGACTGGGGAGATTCCTGCCCCGTGTGTGACAGCCGCTGCACACACTGACCTCACTGGGCCCCGCATGGTGGCACTGTGTCATTTCTTCCTGTTTCCCTGTTTTTCCACTTGTTCTTCTTTTACATCTGATGCTCTCCCCTAAACTTGCCTCCCTTTAGCAAGTTCCTCCTCTTCTATTAGGATCCCCTTTAAATGGCACCTCCTCTGGGAAGCCCTCATGCACCCTCCTGGGCAAAAAAGCCCCTGTCTCATCTGTGTTCCAGCAGCATCTTGCGCTCAGCACACTGTGCTGTAGCTGAAGTCTCTGTTTTCCGGGATGGGCCCCATTCCATGTTGCCTCTGTCCCTGCAGGCTCCAGCACACCAGAACACAGTCCCCCTGGACATGAAAGGGTGCCTTAACCCCCTCCACCCTCCTGTCTCACACTCTGAGCTTGTATAGACCCTTCTCTCTCCTCAAACCTTCTGCCTCTCTTTGCCTGCTCCTCACCCTCTACTGAAGCCTTGGAGTATTGTCCATGGAGAAAATATAAGCATCCAAATGGGGACCTGCATAGACTCCCACACCACATCCACCAGTCTCTGGCCTATGACACAGCCCTCTCTCCTGGGGTGGGTTCTCATCTTCCCGTGGGGGAGGACAGGCTTCAGCCTTAGGGACCAGCCAGTGGTGTTCCTGTAAGGTCAGAGGCTCTATCATTTTCCATAGTATTTTGAGCATTCCAGAATTTCACTGTAGCAATTCCCCTTTCTTTCACCATTGATGTTTTTCATCTCTACTGAGTCATTCCCATCAGCATATAATTCTATTTTATTTTATTTTATTTTTTTATTTTTTTTTTTTTTGAGACGGAGCCTCAAGCTGTCCCCCTGGGTAGAGTGCCATGGCATCACAGCTCATAGCAACCTCCAACTCCTCGGCTCAAGCGAGTCTCCTGCCTCCACCTCCCAAGTAGCTGGGACCACAGGCGCCCGCCACAACGCCTGGCCATTTTTTGGTTGCAGCCATCCTTGTTGTTTGGCGGGCCCAGGCTGAGGATTCGAACCTGCCACCTTAGGTGTATGTGGCTGGCGCCTTAGCCGATTGAGCCATAGGCACCGAGCCGCCACATCAGCTCTTTAGGACTCAACTCAGGGATCAGCACCCCTTACTCTGAGGCTGTGTCTGTTTTTTGCACTCTCCTTAGCCTCCTGGACTTGGCTTTATTTATTTTTATTTATTTATTTATTTTTGCAGTTTTTGGCTGGGGCTGGGTTTGAACCTGCCACCTCCAGCATATGGGGTCAGCGCCCTACTCCTTTGAGCCACGGGTGCTGCCCGACTTGGCTTTATTTTAGCCTTATCACACTATTACATGTTTTTCTTCTCCATTAGACTCATTGAAGACAAAACCTACATCTTTATATCCACAGGACCAGGCCCAATGCACACACCTGACTGGTGCATTTCGGGCGAGTGAGACCCACTGTGGGTGAGCACTTGTGTAAAATGGCTGGCTTCTTCCATTTCAAAGATAAAATAGCTGCTTCCCAATGCTCTTCCCACTGACCACCCTAACTCAGGGTGCTCCCATTAAGCCCACTGGGAGGCCAGCTGGGGTGTCCTGCCCTTGGCAGACATTCCCCAACAAACAGAGGAAAGGTTCCACCCCTTCTCAGCCTGAATGGCTCCTCTGCGGGCATTGGTACAGGCTGATGCATCTTTTACATGGATCTGAAACATGTAGTCTCTCTCAGTGCTTGCCCTGCAATGCTATAGCCGGCGATCCCAAATGCAGGGACTGGGCAGACAGCAGGGCTGAGTGGGGAGCATGCAGGGAAGCCTCCCAGGGACTCACAGCCACTCCCCATGGAACCTCACCCCGGCCCCACCTCCGTCACGGCAGCAGTGGCATCAGAGTCTCATAGGAGCAGGAAGCCTGCTGTAAACTGTGCCTGCCAGGGATCTGGGCTGCAGCTCCTATGACAATCCAATCCCCCCAACCCATGGAAAATTGTCCTCCAAGACACCAGTCACTGGTGCCAGAAAGGTTGGAAACTCTGTGTAGAACACCAAAACCTGTTCTTCCTGTTCTACCCCACTCAATCCCAGCGAGCTGTGATTTCATCTCTGTCCTCCCCTCCCCCCCACCCTTCATAGCCACACTGTGCCCTCCGATTCTACAAGCTTAATGGCATTCCTGTGCACATACACACCCACCACGTGTGTCTCAGGTTTCCGTTATCTGCTCCACTGCAGACACTTAGACTGATTTCATGTCTTGGCTGATGACAGAGGACAGAGCTGATTCCACCCACATTCACCTGACACTGGATGCCTGCAGGTGTGAGGAGCTGTGACACAGAGACATATCAGACCCAGTCCCAGCACCCAGCCTGTGTTTGTGATTCCCCAGAGGGGCTGAGTTCCCTAAGGAGGTGACTCCATGCCAGGGCAGTCTCTCCACGCTGGCTGAATGAGGCCATCACCGCTGGCCATGCACAGACCCACTTCTAGTCCAAATGTGTTCTCATGTGTACCCCTGACTATCCCACTGGGGTTTCTCACCCACACGTAGCATCACTGATAAGTAATACTTACAAGGATGAGTTCTGAAGATCACACTATTAATACCACAAAAGAGGCTGTTTTTTTTATCTCTAGTAAAAGAGAGAGAAGAGAGTTAATATGTGCACAGGTGTGTGTGTGTGCCCATCCATGTGTATGTCCATGAGCATGTGTGTGTGAGTACACGTGTATGTCTGTAAAGGTGTGTGTACGTGTGTGTGGAAGTATGGATCTCTGCTACGCTCATGAATGGACCACCGTGCAACCTACGAGCACGTTCTAGGCGTTGTATGGCGGTGACATTTCACCAGTCTACCAACATTAGATGGGCAGATTTTTTTAATTGGCAATTCTTAATAATTTAAGGACACCTTTTTCCCTTTATTTTAGGAACCCAACTTGAAGCTCTTCATTTTGCCCGCAGGTGTTTTCCAAGGGCCTCCTCGGCCCCCACCCCTGTGAGAGCTCTGCCCTGCAGGACACTGAGTTGCACACTCAGACCTTCATTCTGTTGTGGCTTATTCCTGCTTCATTAGCTCCTAAGGTGGAAAAGGACAAATATGATTATCCCTGTCTCCCAGAGGAGGAAGCTGAGGCCCAGAGGTTTAGTAACTTGCCAATCCTTACCACTCATAAGTGGTAAAGGGAGAAGAGATTTTCCATCTTATTGCCACTGGCGCTGTGCTTTTTTTTTTTTTTAACTATGCCGAATTGCTAGCTCATGTATATTTTTTTAATGCAGGAAGGATTAGAGAAAAAAAAATGGAAACACATAAATGTGACCTCATGATAGAATAGTAACAATGAAATGAAAATGTTAAAGTTCATTTGAAGTACTACCTAAACTAGGTCATGAATCCATTCCCTCATCATTCTGCCCCTTGGGCATCATTGACCTCCTTCCTCCAGTGGCATGTCTGGTTGATACACCCATGTGAGTTATAAGGGTAAGGACCTTTTTCTTGCAGGGATTGCTGCTGAACTCCTCATAAGTAGCGATGTTGCAGAGGGAGAGATACAAGTATTACTAACACGTTTGCAGGCTTTCGTAACTCTAGAGAAGACTCCTTCTAAAGCTTGGAGCTTCCTGCTCACCCAAATGCCGAACCTGACTTTGTCTGAAAGGTGGCTGTTAACCTCTCAAACTGCAGAGGCTGGCACTACACTGGGCTTACCCAGTAAGCCAGGAGCAGAGAGAGATTAGGGTGGATCACTGGGTGGAAACAAGGAAAGCTGAGCTGCTTCCAAATTTCAGTGCACTGGCCTGTACTTATTTCTGGAGAGTCCTAGAAGGGCCTGAAGCAACAGGGACCACTGGCTTTGGAGGCAGGAGGCCGTGGAGACACACAGTTCACTCATAGTCTGGCCCCCATGGCATCACTCCCAGTTGAGTGACACTCCTGAAACTTTTCCCTACACCATTTTTCACACTTGTCAAATAAACAAGAAACAGAAAAAGAGTTTTAGATTGCCCAGTTTCCCTAATGGTCCTTGGTGCAGCTGGAACGTTGCTGCCAGCTGGCGTGTCTGTCACCATGACATGGACTGTGGTGTTATGGGACCTGGGAGACTCTAAAAGCCCGTCTTTTGGCTTCCAATTACTTATTTGGTTTCCTATACACAGTTGATATTAAACTTAGCTTGGATTTATGGAGCAAATCTGGATGGGCAGTGGGGAGTGGACAAAGGGGTGTCCTGGGTGGTGGCTGGAATTAGAAAAATAATCTTTCATGTTTTAGAGATTGCAAAGCCCTTTCCCAGACACAGCCTCACTGGACTCCTACAGAGTCCTGCAAGCACAGATGTCTTTAGCTCCTTTAGACAAATGGGAAATTTGATGTTGCAAAAGGTGACATGACTGACCAGAGTTCACCAAAAACAATGGTGCCAATATAGAAAGCAGAATAAAAGCCAAAGTCGTTGCTTCCTTGGGGAACACCCAGAAAGGTAGTCAGAGCCCACCACGTAGCTCTTCGGCTGTGCTGGGCGAACCAGCAGCTGATGGCAGCTCTGTCCACACACCTGTTGCTCCACCCACACCTGCCCGTCTTGTGGTTCCCTCTCCCAGCCTCTTTATTCCTGTAAGTCCTTCAGTTTATCACTCAGAAACCGCTTCCTGCACGAAGCCCCAAGAGCTTGCTAGCTGTCATTGTGTGGGTTTCCGTGGTACTCGGAGATCTCCACCGCCATCCTCAGCACTGCAGTGCACCTGCCTGTGTTGGAATGTAGCCCATCCCTGTGCTCTGTCCCGGCAGAGCCAGGCCTGGGTAAGTGTGTCTTGAGGAAAAGTTGTATAATCTATAGCCAGGAGGAGTTGTGCTTCCATGTTGCCCTCAGGGGTAGGAGAGTATTGAAAAGTCTTCCTTGCTCAGCCCCTCAAGTTGGTACGCTTGACAAACACAAAATTATACATTTACAGTGCACACCGTGATGCTATGAGATGGAGAGATATATATACACACATATCCACGCACATAAATGTACACAAGACATGCACACATTGTGAAATGGTTAAATCACGCTATTGACACATCCATCACCTCACACACTTTTTGGTGGCAGGAACATTTGAGACCTGCTGGTGGCAATTGTCAAGTGTGCCATGACTCTCGTCATCCTGCTGTCCAGTAGATCTCTGGGACTTGATGCTCCCTGTCTCACAGAGACTTTGTATCCTCTGGCCAACATTTTAAACCATCTGAGAACACAGTACCATTTCCAGGAGACTCAGAAAACCACGCTCTAGCTGTTTGCCTAAAATGTTAGATCATTTCCAAAAGCAAGCCTCAGAGTTGGGCGAGGGCTGGAGTGTGACAGGGATGCAGGGTGGTGTTTGTGTAACTATGTGGGGAGGGAGGTAAGAGCAGATATTTTTGGAGTTACTGGAAGACTTAGCCCTGACCTTGGCCTGCTCATGGGTCTGTATTATTGCTGACAGCCAAATCTCCTGTCATCAGAGATCAGTCTCGGGAAGAGACTTGAACTTGCTTCTGTGGTTATTTATAACTACATTTCCCTATTTTGTGTCAGGTTAGATGACCCCACAACACCACCGAAAGACACTATCAGAGCAACACATAGATGGAGCATGATAAATGCAGCAGATAAGGAGCAGGGCCTGAGACTCGAACGCGTGAAGCATGGAGCCCAGCAGTCAGCCCAGCAGTCAGCCGAGCACCAAGTGTTAGGCACTAACAAGTAAATGAGTATCATCCTCACGTGAAATGAATCAGTCTCACTCGTTAGACTATTTCCACAATGGCAGAATTTTAGAGGACATATAGAGTTTGACTAAACATACACTTCCAGGCATTGTGATGAACGGGCAGCAGAAGCAGTCGCAGGCGATACAAAACAGACGGGCACAGCCGTGTTCCAGGAAGCCTTTATTCAGCCTGTAATAAGAAGTGGGATGTGTCTGGTGCATCATCATTTCTTGACCCTAGTGTAAATTTTGGCTTCCAATTCCCATTTTCATCATTTCATTCCTTCTGGAAATCCTTCCTATATTCTCCATGACCTGTAAGCTGGAGCCCCAGCTTGTCGACTCTCTGCTCTCACAGAACAGTTCTCTGGCAGCCCGAGGCTCAGCGCACCTGCCCCCTCTCCATTTCTCTGTGCGGATAGCACCATTCCTGATGCTTCCCGCTGAGCCCAACCCTGCCCATCCTCTAAGGTGATGTGTTCCAGGCGGGGGGTGGGGAGGCACCTGGGAAGCCTCTGGATGCTAAACATGGGGCCCCTCTTCCATAGTGAAGTCTCCCGGGCAGGAACGCGGACAGAGTGAAGTGTTCCTCGGCTTGTCCAAGCAGTTCCCACCCTCCCCAAACCACTGCTTTGTGGCATTGCTAACATCCCGCTGCCACCAAGACGCTTTCTCTGGCCACGTGCGCCCATGCTCAGTGTTTCTGGCACAGAGTAAATGTTGAAGGTCTCCAGATGAGAGGGAGAAAGAAGGAAGGGAAGAAGGGAGGAGCAGTGGTAGATGTGCAGCTGAGCTCCAGCCTAAACAAGGAGTCCTGGCTGGAGCCCCAGCTCTCCAGCTCCTAGCTGTGGGTTCCAGCTGGCTGCACAATGCCCGTGAAACTCCCATATCAGCAAGAGGCTTCGATAACACTTCATAGCTCTGTGAGGGGGGGAACTAGAGGCTGCACAGGTGAGGGCTCTGTGCACCCAGTGTCCTTGTGGGTTTGTGAGCATCACTGGCTCGCTGCACCTGCATGGTGACCCCCAGGCAGGGCAGATAGCACTGAGCAGGTGATGTTGGGAGGTTGGAATCAATAGAGAGCCTCTTGGATGGCAGCCTTCCACCTCGATGGGCTGCCTCTCACGGGCCTGGCAGCCGCAGTCTCTGAAATGAGGCTGCCCCCGTCCACTTTATAATGTCGTCTGCTTTCCCAAATGTCACTAGCATTGCTTCCTCATTTCCCTCCTAACACACATTTTAAAGCAGCAAACTGTCCCCCATGTTGAAGTGGTGCGATGGCACAGCCAGGGACAAGGTGGCCTCTGCCAGTGGAATAGGAAGTGAGGGCTGATTCCTGAGGGCCGCTCTCCCCTCTGAGCAGTGCGTAGGGGGCCTGCTCTGAGACCTTCAGCTTTACCCTCAGCCACAGAGCGTCTCCTTCCTTAGGGTAAATCCCCGAGAATGTGGATCTGGGAACGCTCAAAAAACTCACGTACAGAGGACTCACCGGGGTCCAGGAAGCCTTTCTCAGTTGTTAGAGCTGCTGCTTGTCAGAACAACTCCCCCACGTCCAGTTTTCTCTAACACCCTTTTCCTCTAAGTGAGGCGTTTAAGTGGATGTCAGATGAGCACTAACTGGGGAAGCCGCTTTCTCCAGAGTGCTCAGGTTGGCTCACATGGGTGTCGTTTCTCACAGAGTGTTCAGAGGGTTGCTCACCCTGGTTCTCTATTGCTGCAGTGACAAATGACACAAACTTTTTTTTTAATTAAATCATAGCTCTGTACATTAATACTGTCATGGGGTACAGGCCATGTTCTGACGAGGCCGTGCTCCTTTCTGGAGGCAAAGTCTATTTTCTTGCTTCTTCCTGACTCCTGGACCATCCGCCTTCAAAGCTGGCGAGAGCGGCTCTCACATCCCCTCACTGTGCGCAGACTTTCTGCTTCCCTGGTCCACAGTTAGGGACCTTTGTGAATACTTTGGCCCATCTAGATGATCCAAATGATCTTCGGATTTGGAGGTTACCTCACTGGCAACCTTCACTCCACCTGCTACCTTAATTCCCATTTGCAATAGAACAAAATGCTTTTCCAAGGTACAGGGAGTAGGGTGCAGACGTCTTTGGGGGCCGTTATTCTGTTTCCTGCAGGTACTGAGAGTGACTTCAGGATATGAAAATTGCCTTCAGAGCTGGAAACATCCAGGACAAGTGTCACTGGTACTTGCTTTGACAGTGTGTCCACTGGGGACTGAGGAGGTGGGAATCAGGGGGTAGAGGCAGACACAGAGTTGCTGAGATAATCTTGGGAGGGGGGGTCACGTGCTCTTGACCTTTTCCAGCACTCCTGGCCAGAGAGTGGTGACCCTCAGCAGCAGTCCCTGCCTGGAGTCCTGTCCCTAGCCATATGGAAGTCAGATTCACTTGTTTCCCCTCCCCTGACTCCCTCGTATCTGTCCCACTCCAAGGCTAGAAACCCTGGTGACAGTTTTGGACCACTTCCTTCTTCCCAACCCTCTCTATCCCTCTTTTATGAAGATACATTTTTTTCCTTCCAAACATTGGGCACAACTAGCTCTTCTCCCCATTCTGTCGTCACCACCCCGTCCAGTCGGCGTGGGTCCCCCAGGTGCAGGGCCTTCCTGAGGTTCCTCACTCCACTCCCCACTGAGAGCCACATCACAGCCTCCACCCTCCGAGGGTCTCACATCTCCTGGAGAACCCACGACATGACAGCTCCTTGCCGCTCCTACATTGAACCAGACTTCTCCGCCTCACCTCATAATCCGGCCCCAATGTGTCTTTGTTTTCCTTCACTGTGGTCTCCGGCTGCCATCCTCCTGCAGTCAGGGACAGGACTCTAGGTGGGGACTGCCGCTGACAGTCACGACTCTCTGCCAGGAAAGCTGCCTTGTAATATGCCTGGATCTCAATTCAGTCTAGCTCCGTGCACCTCCACAAACACCGATAAAAGTGTCTGCTCCGTCCAAAGCACGAGAGTCTTAGCTGCCCCCAGGCTCCTTTGCTGGCCCACCTGCAGCCCACCCACCTGTGATGTCTTCCTTCCCTGTGGCTGCCTTCCTGCACCCCTTCTGGATACACATTCCTGGAGGATGAGTGGTTTATGATTTTCTGTCTGTAACCCCCTATAGGAACCTGCAGGCGAAGTCCAGACACCGGGCCTCCTTTCTAGCCTTACTCACCATTCCCTTCCCAGCCCTCTGATCCTGAGTTAAAGGTGCTCAGTCCACCTCACAAGGTTGTTTTAATGATTGGAGATACTTGTCTGGACCCTGCAGTAATGGCTGTGACAATTAGCGTCATCCGTCTTACTCACCGTCCAGTGGCCCCTTCATTTTTGATGCACAGGCTTTTCGGCATTTGTAGTTAGAGAAAATAACACAAGGAATTTTATCACTGGTTCCTACCTGTGACCCCCCCCTTTCTTAAGTAGAAAGTAAAGGTTAAGGTGACCCCTAAGTCTTGAATGGAAAATTCCATACTTGACTCCACCCATTACAGTAGGTCAGTGCATCTCATTTTATCTGTTAATAAGCAAGCATTTTAGTAAGCGCTTGCTGTTTGCCAGGCACCATTCAGGGATTACCACGAGGAATTCTAGCCCTTTTCTGTAGGTGAGCCATGCCCTGCTCCTCATCTCAGACCCAGCCTGCCTGTGCTGAGAGGAAGTGGACGTGGGAACTGTCCCGTTCAGAGTTCTCACTGAGGGCTTGGTCCAAGCCTCAGCCTGTAACCTCCCCACTCTCTGCCCTCCCGTGTCCTTCATCAGAGCTCATGGCTGCCAGGGGCCAGCTGGGGCCTCTCTCTGCTGATGCCTGGGCTGTCCAGTTTTAGAAAAATAATGTCTAATCCAAACTACTATTTGAAATTCATTCAAAGTGTAGCAGTAATTCACTCATTCAATAAATTCGATCAGTGAACATAAATTCTATTCAGCAAATGTTTGCTAAACTAAACCAATCACTCTGCAAGTGATTTAGTCTTAGGACGTTTGCTGTATGTTTCTACAGCAAGCTTTGCAATATAATCTGTTTTTATAAAGGTCAATCTATTCCTGTGTTTTCTACTATTTCAAATAATACTAATTCTCTGAATTCAAGGAAACTTCTTTAACCAAATTACGTGACATTATATGATAAATATAATTATCATATAATGAATATCAGAAGAATTATCAAAATAAAACCTTAGCGAATAAATACCAGAAGAATTATCAAAATAAAAAACAACATCAATAAACCTTAGCAAATAAGTAAACATTAAAAAATTAGGAATCTACTATACAGATTATCCCACTTTTAAGATGGTTCTGAGTCTGTATCCAATCGTTACGTGTGTGAAGGTGCCAAAGAAGACAAAAAGAATCAACGTGCAAATCATTTACAGTCCCCGTCTGTGGGTGTGCAGGGCAGAGACCGATTTAAGGCAATATTTTCTCCCTGATTTGCACATTTTTGTTGGCAGCATCTCACTGGTAAATATTGGTTTAAACCAAACACTGAAATCGTTAATCTCATTTACACAGACATCGCCTTATACTGCACTAAACAGTGAGCTGGGAAGGGAGAAAGGGGGAAAGAGTAAGAACAGCTGATAGCTACGATTTTTTAAGGGGAAAAAAGGAAAAATGAGAATTAAGTGACATTCTTCAGAGTGAGAAATGCCAGGAAAACCATTGCTGCAACACAGAATTCTGTTTTTCTAAAGTCTGGAGCTGAGTTCAGTTAAGTGACGTAGTTTACAAACCAGGGGAAACTAGGGCAGGAACGGAAGTCCTGCTAAATTAGGAAAATTTGGCCAGAGGAGAGCCAGTTGGCTGTGACACGCACCGTGGTGGCTTCTTTCTCTGACTCTCAAACAATTCTTGTTTGCTACTGTGTCGGGTTGGGTTGCCATGAAACCTGGGCACTAATTTTATATTTCGTTGGAAGTTCTGACTGTCACATAAAGCGAGTGTTTGTCTACCCGCAAAGCCTGCAAGAAAGCGTCCTGGTAACCTTTCCTCACACAGACCACGCAGGAACCCCAAACTCCAAACAGCCAAACAGGCCCCCTTCATCCTGGGTCTTCATTTGCATCCAGTGGCTCGTAGGGAATAGTCCGTAAATTCCCTCAAAGCCTGTAAATTCCCGGGACTTCCTCCCCTTGCCCTCCCACCTCTGCACTCTCTCAGTCCCATCTCAGACGTATCCCTCAGCTGCTTAGGTATTTGCTAAGAATGTCTTCGGGGGGATGGTTGTTTTATCCTTAAAATCTGTGATTATCCTAACATAATAAAGCCACGTTTTGCGGTAGATGACAAGAGCCGAAAGAAGCAGGGATTCTGTTGAGGTGAGTGGGCAGCCCTAATGAAGGCTGCTTTAGGAATGATGCTTATATTTATTTTATTTTATTTTCCTTAGGGAAAAAAAATCAGCTCTTAGGAGTGAGAAGGGAGCCTCCCAGGAAAACAAAATGTTGAAAATGGAAGACTCAGATAGGGTAGTTATTACCAAACCAGTGAGGAGGGGGAATTCCCTGGAGCAACTCTGAAAAAAGCCATCTCCCATCACCCAGCCTGGAAGGTGCTCTGTGCACCAGGAGTTCTGTGGGGATGGCCCAGGAGATCCCCCCGCAGCTTCTTCAGGCAGGTGCAGTGGTGAGCATCGGGCAGGGACGGGGCTCCCACACACACTCGCGTGGGACATCAGGCGGATGGTGCAACCTCTCTGAGCCCCAGATGCTCATCTGTAAAATAGGGATAATTACTACTCACTGAGGCTGTTGCAAAGATTAAATAAGATAATGTACAAGGTCACCCAACCACTGCCTGACTTGTGGTTGGTCAAAAATAAAGCTGATCCAGATGTCTCCAGCGGCTGAGGCAGGCTTTGCAGCCTTCCTGCTAGTGCTGGCGGCAGACCCTCGCATCTGGTCCTGGCCCTGCTGAGTCTGTGGGCAGTCACTGAATTCCTGTTTCCCATCTATAATATACTTGGGTCATCAAATTATGATATATACTAGAATAGTAAATGGATGTAAAGTGCTTAGAAACTGTGACTGCTGCTCAACAAATATTAGCTGTGATAATTAGAGCTATGATCACCTCAGATTGAGATGAGCGTGTAACTATTTAGGTTACACTGGTTTTGATTCTAAGATAAAGTTCAAGTTGTAGTTGAGCCCTTCACCCGGGGGGCGTGCTGAACACCTCCCGTTGTGAGAATTTGCCAATCACCCTCTCTTTCCCCTCCCCCCCATCCCTTCCTTCTTCACTAGACTAAACCCGAGGTTTCTCTTTCATGTGGAGTGTGGTTGTTTATATATTGGTTTCATATCATTACTGACTACATTGGATATTTTTTTCCTTTCCTGAGATACTTTACTAAGAAGAATGTGTTTCAACTCCATCCAGGTAAACACAAAAGATGTCAAGTCTCCATCTTTTCTCCGTGGTCCACACGTGCCACAGGTTTTAGTCTGTTCAGGGTTGACGGGCACGTGGGCTGCTTCCACGTCTTCACAGTTGTGAACTGAGCTGCAGTAAACACTCTGGTGCAAATGTCCCTGTGTTACCACCTCTGTTAAGACAGCACGTGTGGTGGGACGAGGGCGGGCCTTGGTGTGCTCCAGTCTCGGCTACAGCCTCACGATCTGTTCTAAAGCAATGCTGCCCCACAGAAGTGTGATCAAGCCACACAGGTAATCTTAAATCTTCCAATAAACACATATATAGAAGCAAGTGCAATTAACTTTTATAAGGTACTTGACTCAATAGAGCCGAAATGATACCAGTGCAACGTGCAGGTGATGTGAACATTTGTTGAGCTATTTTGTGCCATTGTTTTCCATACAAAGTCCTTGAAATCTGGTGTGTGTGTCAAGCCCACAGCACACTGGACAGGAGACCAGTTGAGTTTTACCTGCTCAGTAGCTGCCAACTGGACTAGCAGCCACCAACTGGACTAGTAGCCGCCGTAACTAGACTACATGCCACTGTACTGGATTAGTACCTCTGTGTTGGTCTAGTTAGTACCTCTGTGTTGGTCTAGTAGCCCTGTATTAAACTAGTAGACCCATAGTGGACTAGTAGTCCACTGTACTAGACTAGTGCTCCTGTGTTGGATGAGTGCCCCTGTATTGGACTAGTAGCCCCATACTGGACTAGTAGCTGCTATACTGAACTAATGCCTCTGTATTGGACTAGTATCCCCAGACTGAATGGTGCAGAAATATTAGGTTGTAAAGCAAGTCCTCTCACCCTGACCAGCCTCAGTCCTCTCACCCTGACCAGCCTCAGTCCTCTCATTTGTAAAGCAGGGTCACTCCAATGACGTTGTTTGCAGAAGTAAATGTGCAAACTTGGAAGTGCAGTGGCAGCTGGAGAGGTGGACGGGGCAGGCTTTCTGCTCTTTCTTCACAGTCCTTTGCTGTTGAAGGCAAAGTGATGCTCACGGCCGTGCGCGGAGCCCTGGGGTGTGAGCCATCACCCTGCACTGCACCAGGTGGGGACACCTTCTCCCCACAGAGACAGGTCTCAGCGGGCAGTTTCAGGAGGTGGGACTCCCTGTCCTCCCACGCAGCACCTCCGCTCTCAACAGTCAACACAGTCGCTTAGACGCAGTTCCCCCGACAGCTTTCACTCCACAAATGGAGATAAAATTGAGGTATCAGTAAGTAATTCTGCATTCCTCTGACAACACCTTAATTTGAGGCCTTGTTACTTCCTTGACTCTTAACTTTTCTCACAAAATCTGACGCTAGTAATTTACTCGTTTTGTTCTCCCCACACCATCTTATATTTATTACAACTTTCTGTCTCAGGCCCATAACTCATCTTCTTCTGTGCTCAGCAAGAGCACTGAACTTGGAGTCAGGCAGCCTAGATCCAAGCTTCTAGGTCCTGCATTTACTAGTTGTGGGGTTTGAGGTGAGACACAGCCCTGGAGCGTCAGCCTCTCCCTCTGTCAAATAAAGACGAGGGCAGCTTTCTCCGCAGATGTGAGGATAAGAGACCACACAACGCAGCAAGTGTGTGTCACTGTGAAGCATCAGACTGCGATAAAATCACTGCGAGATTTGCCAGCACTTTGTGCTGTTCTTAAGTGGGACGATTCTCCTTGACACCCCCCCCCACACACACACAACACACACACACCTGCCAAACTAAGTCAGATTCCTTAAGTCCAGCGTGACAAGCTCTCCAAGGCCTGGTGCTGACCACACCACCTTTGCAAGGCTTTCTCTCTACTGCCTCAGCCACACCAACGTTCTAACCAAACTGGACTGTCCTATTTGTCTTCCCCTAACAGTGCCCTGTTCCTAATTTTATTCTTTTCTCTATGCCATTGTCTTGCCTCATTTATTTATCTCTCAAAATCCTACCAATTCTTCTTTCCCTGGGCTACAAATCTCCCCTGATCTTCCCTTCCCTTAGCTCTATCTGTGCTGCCACTGAACTTTGTTTATAACTTACGTAAGACAACTGTAAACATGTATTTAGAGTTCTAGATTCCTGCAGTAGGGTGTCTGAATGTGGCTACTCAGAGCTGTGTGTGATTTTGTGGAAGCACTGTCGTGAGGCATAAGGCCCCCCATCTAAAAACCAGACAGCCTGGAAATCTAATCAAGGCATGAGTGCAAAATAAAGACAGAGCTCCTCAACTGTAATGCTGAATAAATCAGCAAAAAGGAGATGGCGGTTTGCACACTAGCAACAGAAGAACAGGGAGCAGAAAGCCCCAAAGCTGTGTGTCCAGTGCCACTTAGGAGCAAAGGTCCTGTTCCTTCTGGTGCTGGGAAGGACATCTACTGATATGCTGGGCAGGTTAGCAGTTCAAGCAATATTTTTGGAGCTTCTACCGGGTAGTAGATGTTGTGCTATATAGAAGAACAGCCCATAAGGATATGTTTCCTGCTCCCAAGGAGGTTAGCACCTCCTAGGCAAGGGACACCAGGAGTAAGGGTTGTAATTAAATACGTTGAGTTGGAAACAGAGGCCTGTGCATGGTGGTGTGGGGGGAGCGTGATCCAACCTCAGAATGTTTAGAAAGTTTTGTAAAGGAGATGATTATAGGCTGAGTCCTAAAGATAAGTAAGAATCAGCCAGGCAAATAAAGCTGGGAAGGTACTTCAGGCAGATGGGAAGCGTGAGAGAACAGCTGCCTTCCTCTCGAGAGTGGAGCTGAGGGTCTCCTCTCGAGGAAAGGAGCCGTGTAAACCGTCCAGCTAACTCCCCTGCTCTCACTTCATACTTGCTAAGCAATCTTAGGACTAAGTTTGCTTTCCCACGCAGGACAGCATGTGCTGACCAGAGACATGTAAAGCTTTTTGTAAATTATTGTGTTTCTATATTTATTCGTCAGCCTCTAATTTGTCACTGGGCTCTGTGGGTTGGACATGAGCTGAGTGAACTCAAAACATATGGACGAAATCACACGATGGACCTGAAAACCTATGGTGAATTTTAGTTGTCAATCAAATACTAACACAGCTTCAAGGTATGCATATCTCAAATGCCTGCACCTCTCTCCATCTCCAACCCTGCTAGGAGCCTGCCCAGCCCTGCAGAGGCTACTGCAGTGAAGAGCAATAACCCTGCAGAGTAACCCAAGGTGTGAGATGGGGCGATTCCTGAAAAACAGAAACCTATTTCTTGTTATTCTGGAAGCTTGCAGGTACACAATCAAGACATGGCAGGTTCCATGTCTGGAGAGAGGGGTTCTCTCTGCCTGGAGTGGGCCCCTGTGCTGCGTCCTGAGGAGGACGTGAGATGCTGTGTCCTCACACCTCAGAAGGGGGAAGGGCAGAGCCCCCAGCTGACTTCCTCCAGCCCTGCATAAGGCTACTCATCTCATTTGTGAGTTCTTGCCCTCTTCTAAAACACTGGAGAGTGAGTTTCAGCCTATGAATTCTGGGGGATACATTCGACAGGAACTATCAGCCCCTGGTGTGAACACTCACTGGTGCCTTCATGTGCCTTGTTTAATCCTTTGAACGACCCACGTGAAAGAAAGTACACACCCCGTTGTAGAGATGAGGTGATCAATAAGACTTAGAAAATTAACTCACTCACCCAAGTTCATACTGCTAATGAATAGCAGAACCAGAAATCAACTATTTGTGTCAAGACGCTGGGCTCTTCCTCAGCTCACCTCGTTGCTGGTCTTTAACACTCATCCTTCCCTTCAAGTTCATCTGCAAAGTGATCTTTTACATTGCAAGTCTGGCTAGGTCACTCCTTCAGTGAGGCTCCCCCAGGGTCCCAGTCCCGGATAGTCCTGGGCCTTCCCCAGCTGGGTGTGACCTGCCCCCAGCTTCTGCCAGCTCTTCCCTCTCTGTGCTCCGAGCACACACTGGCGTCCCCCTCACCTGCAGAGCTTTCCTCCCCATTAGCCCTAGTTCTTATTTCTTTGAATCTCATAAATTTCCGAGGTAGGCCTTCCCAAGACTGTCCTTACCACAGCCCCACGTCTCAGACTTTTGGGTCCTCTGCTATGAATTTTTATAGCACTTTGTGCTTCTTAGTAGCTCCATTCTCATTTGTAAGAACTTTCTATATAATAATTAGTCTATTCCTGCTAGGATATAGGCTTCAAGTCAAGAAAAAACTCTGTGATATTTACCACTTTACCTTTAGAGTTTCATGATGTGCCTAAAACAAAAATCTACTCAATGAGTAGATCGAAAACGACCCATTACACTTTTATTGTATCGTATTTAATAAATAATAGCCAACATGTATCTGGCACTTATACTATGCCATGCACTGTCCTAACTGCTTTACATTCATGGTTATTTAAATATTGTTATTCTCATTGCACGGACGTGGAACCTGAGGCCTGCAGAGACTGAGAGTCCTCTCCAAGGCTGGGTCACAGAAGAGGTGTGGTACAGACCCGGCAGCCTCGCTCCACGGACTAAGCTTTCACTCCTACTCTGTAACCTAATAAGGAATCTTTCTTCTAAATATCTAATTTGCTAGAAAAATAACTGGACAGAAACTTCTCTCCGTCTCCGATCACTTTCTCGTGTCCTAGAGATTTAATGCAAACACAGGCAGAGGACCGCGTTTCTCAAACCTCCCTTCACACTGGAGGTCCACGCCTCTAACTGGCTGAGTTCACATTCTCGCCAGCAAGCTGATTCCAAAGTCGAGTCTTTCTGGAGTGCGAGTTCAGGTAAAGCTAAAAGTTATCGAAAGAGTGGGAGGTAGACCAGAAGGAAAAAGTGCCCTGAGGCTGGCAGGCCAAAGATGGAGTTCTGCCCTGTCTGAGCCTGCCTTGGTAAAGGAAAAGAAACAGACCATGTGCTCATGGATTAGCCAGAAAAGATGGTGGTATTATGAATCAGAGGACTCAAATTCCCTCTCTGTCTCATCAAAAGATGTTGAGCAAATTACTAAACATGTCGTATCCAAGCCTCAAATTTCCCACATTCATAGCGGAAAATGTTTGTCATAATGATAATAATTTCTATCTCGTGGGGTTTATTTTTCAAGGGAAAGTGCTTGGTAACCTATCAAGTTGTGGACACAAAAGCCAGTAGTGACCAGAGTGCCTCTGCTGTGGCCTCAGCCGAGTGTGCTAAGGAGGTGGCACCGCAGTGACCTCCTTTCCACCGTCACGCCCCTCGAGGACAGGGAACCTCTGCGCCTATGAATCCACCCAGAGTGAAACTCTGCCATATGCGATTAAAAAATTCTATATTTACAAAGACATGTTAACCAAGTCCAGCCTGGAGAAAGCCCACACAGGGCCTGCAAGCTCTGCCCTGGGAGAATCGCCCCACAGGCAGACGTGCCCTCCAGAACCTGCTAATTATTCTAAGAATGTTTTACTCAAGGTCAAAACAACAAGCTTTCTTGAAATGTTGAACTATGGGTATGTTTCACTTACCAAATATTCATCAAAAGAAACTATATGGCTTTGGGCATAGTAACTTATGAGGAAGAAAAGATATTTCTGACTGTAAGGCAAAAAACCATGACCTTGACCACCAAATCCCCAGCCCAGACCACCAAATACACAAACAGCCCCAGCCTGGCACTTCTACGTAAGGAGAGGCTGATGCCTGTATGTCTAAAACTGTTTTATATTTTAAGAAATAATTAGAGCCTCCATAGTTGATCCTGCATTGACCACCTTAAGCTGACCTGATTTTCACGGACTGGACATGCACCACATGTGCGTGTCGATGCAGTGGCCGAGTTCCTTACGCCGACCACCTCCAAGTGTTGACCCGTTTGCTACAGCCCCTTGGGTGGTCCCTCACACTCAGGGAAGAACACAGAAGGACACTGATGCCAAGGCCCCTGGAGTGTGGAGAGGGGCCCGACATCAGGACACAGAAGGATGTTGAAGCCAAGGCCCCTGGAGTGTGGAGAGGGGCCCAATGTGATGAGGGCTTGAAGATTACGAGTGGAAAGGCTCCACGTAGAATGAAGCTGATGTGGAACCCAGTCAGCGCACACTCCTCACGTCCAAGTAGTAGATGAGCAGGGGAGGGAGCTGAGGAGGTGCAAAGTCACCCTGTGGAGAGCTGAAAAGGGGTTTCCAGTGTACTCGCTCAGCACCCCTGTGGCCCATGACCCAGCAGCAGGCCCAGAGCCAGGCTGGTGCTCAGGGTGCTTTTGCTGAATGGATGAATGATTGACAGCCTTCTCGCACAGGTCTCCATGAGCAGAGGCCACTAACAGGTGTCAGTCAGGATTTGGTGAAACCAAATGATCCAACTGGTCAGGTGCACAATTCAGAAGTGAGAACCCAGCAACGTCCCACCTAAGGCAGGACCAGGGAGGCAGGTTTTGAAGTCAAGCAGCGGAGGGCCACTTCAGGCTTCCATGGCCAACCTCACACAGGCTCCCTTCTCCAGGGTCAGAGTGAAACTCCAGGACTCAGCTGTCAAATGTGTGTGGATACATCCCCAGGAAAGAGACCCAGGAACAGGAGGTGGGGGAGGGAGGATGACGTTCCAGACACAACACGGAGGGTGCTTCACGCTGTCTTCCTGGTCTACAGGGGAGGAGAGGGACACGGTGGTTTGCTCCCTGGTTTGAAGCCACAGTGCTGGTCAGTCGTACAGTCAGTGTTTATAAACCGCTCCGTCAGACCCCATGTGTTCCACTGAATTTTGAGCGTCCGGGTCTATGTCATACCAAAACCAATATTCTGGTTGTTTTTCAGCTGTGTCAGATGTTGATGCTCATTGCTGCAGTTTAACGAAAGGCAGGAAATGTGTTCTTAGAAATCGTGCTGTTGTTTTTAAACTGGACTTTCCCTGTGTGGGGCTGCCTGCTGACAGCCTGCACAGAGAACCAGAAAGAACACAAATCATGGGCATGGAAATTGGAAAATTTTCATAAAATGAAGGTCCCACCTAACCCAGACCAAGAACTAGTTGTCCCCAGCACCAGAGAAGGCATCTCACATCCCTCCTGGTCGCCGACCCCGAGGTGACCACCGTGTGGACTTTTAATGTCATAGATTAGTCCCCCCTTCCTTGGAACTTTATGTAAATTAAACCGTGATCCTTTCTCATGTACTTTTTAATATTTTGATGTTTGTGAGATCTGTCTCCTCACTGCAGGCTCCTGCGCATTGTAAGAATTGTGATGGATTCATTTGGGAATTATTTGTGATTTGGGGCAGGACACTTACCCCTCCAAGCCTCAGTTTTCTTGTCTGTATTAAAGAAACTTAGGGTTTCAAAGTTTAATGGCATGAAATATATAAAGGGCCTCTAACACCACTTTTTTAAGATGTCAGTGGGGTAATAAGATCAGACTTTCTTGCACAATTCACGGCTGGTATTTGAGGCACCTGAGGTCTGTTAGAAGCTTGTCCAGTGACTCTGTAACTGCAAGTCTGGTCCCATGTCTCCTGACCACAGCAGCTGACCATCCTCGACCACCCACAGTTTTCTCATTACTCTTTCCCATCACCCTTCTCTGGGTCTCTTTCTCCTCCCAACACCAATCTCCTAATTCATACATATTTCTGGATTGTCATGAAAGGCTGGGGAAATTGGATTATGAAAGTAAATATTAGATGAGTTGAAACATAATTAACACAAAATTATTTAACATTATTAAAACACGAAAACAGAAAAGATCATTTACTGAAAATAACAATGTTGTCCAGCAGTTTGTACAATGTTTAGACTGCACACATATATTAGTAATACACACATACGTGAAATGACGTGCACAGACGTGTTCGGATTGCACACAGTTGTATGTACACACATGAAATGACGTGCACAGACATGTTTACGTTGCACACATACATGAAATTGCATGCTCAAAGGAGCACGGAGCAATGGAGATCTCTGCTTGGTAAAAATGTGAGATATTTATTGTTTCAAACTTTGCTTCTCTGTAATTTTCTAATTGTTCACAATGCAACATGTGTAACAATAAATGTTTGCAAAATATACATACTTACAAGTTCATGTGCATGCTTCTGGTCTGCCTCCCCCCTGAGAATAGGATATTTTTCTTAACCTCATTTTAGAAATAAAGAAAGTTAGTCTAAGAGGACTTAGGTAATTTTCCTGAGGTCACCCACTGAAGACAGGGGCAGGGCACGGGTCCCAAGGAAATGTCACATAGCCCTGTGCTAAGGGCTTCGTCAGGTAATCAGAAAAGGGAAGAGGAGACGCAGGAAATGACAGCACTTAGGAAAGCAATTACACAACCCTAAACAGAAAATCCCATGGGTAAGATGCAACTGGAAATGCAGCATTTTTAGGAATACATGCATTTTTCAGAGCTGAACTGAATCCCCTATGTCATAGACCCAGACACAGTCTTGTCAGGAATCCAGCGGGCACCATCTGCTCTCCTGGTCTAACCTGTGACTTGGTATGTCCTGGTCTAGCTTGTGACATGGTGTGTCCTAATCTAGGCTGTGACTTGATGTGTCCTGGTCTAGCCTGTGACTTGATGTGTCCTGGTCTAGCCTGAGACTTGGTATGTCCTGGTCTAGCCTGTGACATGGTGTGTCCTGGTCTAGCTTGTGACATGGTGTGTTCTGGTCTAGCCTGTGACTTGGTGTGTCCTGATCTAGCCTATGACTTGGTATGTCCTGGTCTAGCCTGTGACTTGATGTGTCCTGGTCTAGCCTGTGACTTGGTATGTCCAGGTCTAGCTTGTGACATGTTGTGTCCTGGTCTAGCCTATGACTTGATGTGTCCTGGTCTGGCCTGTGACTTGGTGTGTCCTGGTCTAGCCTTTGACTTGGTGTGTCCTGGTCTAGCCTGTGACTTGGTATGTCCTGGTCTAGCTTGTGACATGGTGTGTCCTAATCTAGCCTGTGACTTGATGTGTCCTGGTCTAGCCTGTGATTTGGTGTGTCCTGGTCTAGCCTGTGACATGGTGTGTCCTGATCTAGCCTGTGACTTGGAGTGTCCTGATCTAGCCTGTGACTTGATATGTCCTGGTCTAGCCTGTGACTTGGTATGTCCTGGTCTAGCTTGTGACATGGTGTGTCCTGGTCTAGCCTGTGACATGTTGTGTCCTGGTCTAGCTTGTGACATGGTGTGTCCTGGTCTAGCCTGTGACTTAGTGTGCACCATCAGGCAAATGACATAACGTACTCCTTCTGCATCCACCCCGTAGGATGTTGCAAGGATTAAAGAGCAGTGTGCTTGGCACTCCTTTGAGAAAAGAGCTATTGATTGCTACATCTTATTACCAAGCTATTGATTACTACATCTTATCACCAGATTGATATTCATTACAATTCATTACAATTGCTTATTCATTTTCTCTTCCTGTTTCTCAGGGCCAATACCTACCAGACCTGAAGAAGGGAGAAAGTCTTCCTTTGCCACTCTGGGTGGAGTGAATGAGAGAAAGGAGGGAGGGAAGGGAGGAGGACGGTTCTCCCTGCTCCTTCCCTCTAGAAAAACTTGAAAACCAGGGTCAAGGGTATGACCTTACACGGTCCCATCACCTGCTCTTACTGCCCTGGCTTCTGTGGTGTTAAGTTTTATTCTTGCTGAGAGCCATCTCTTGTGGACAGGAACAGAGCCACTCATGGGCGTGCAACTTCCATGGTGCCATAGCACCCCGTGTTCAGAAGCCTTCCATGTTTTCTGTCTCAAACTCTTTTTTTTTTTGAGACAGAGCCTCAAGCTATCCCCCTGGGTAGAGTGCCATGGCATCACAGCTCATAGCAACTTCCAACTCCTGGGCTCAAGCGAGTCTCCTGCCTCCACCTCCCAAGTAGCTGGGACCACAGGCGCCTGCTACAACACCCGGCCATTTTTTGGTTGCAACCATCATTGTTGTTTGGCGGGCCCAGGCTGGGGATTCGAACCCGCCACCTTAGGTGTATGTGGCTGGCGCCTTAGCCAATTGAGCCACAGGCGCCGAGCCATGTCTCAAACTCTTAATTTCATTTTTGACCTTGTGTTTTGCAAGTGAAGTCTGATGGAACCAATGGAGTATACGCCGGTGGCCTGGAGCCTTGCTGTGAGTGCTGGTCCAGTGCCCATCACCTGCCTCTCCCCTGGACAGGTTCTCGGCCAGGCCCTTATTTGATCCTTGGCCCCCCAGGAACTGTTCAGCCCCCTTTGTCCACCCCCACACTACTACTATTTGTCTGTATCCCAGCAGGGGCCCGGGTCCAGGAGCAGGGAAGGCCTGAGTCAGGCACGTATGCCTTGCCAAGTCAGAAAGGGCACAGTGGCAGCTGTCCTTGCCCTGGGCTGGCGCATAATGTAGTAGGCAAAGGTGGGGGTGAGCCTCTTGTCCACCAGCCCTGATCCAGGCACTTGCCATATCCAAGCAGGAGGTTGCAGCATCTTTAGGGGACTAGCTCAGGACCTAAGGGATTGTCTTCTGTGGATAAAGATGTTGGAACCACAGGAAAGAGAAAAGTCTGGCTCCACTTTCCCAGGGCGCACCCCTGGCTGGGTGTGGCCGGTCACTCTGCAGCCGGCGGGAGGGGCAGCCGGTGGTGCTGTGCGTGCCCTTGGTCCGGGGTGCAGGCCCTCCAGCCCCTGTGAGACTCTGTCCTCCCCCATGGGACCCCTGTGACTTAAGGACATGATATTAAACAAAGCACACCCACCCACTCCTTACCTGTGACAGACGTACCAGAATCAGGTGAAGTGTGAACAGCATGCTGTCTCTGCAACTTTTCTCGGTTTACAACTGTTTTTAAAATAAAAAGTATACATATTTTTTAAAAAAGCACCATAACAGGCTGAGAGAAAGATGGCAGAGAAAAGGAACAAGGGTCATAGTCGGGACCCTTCGGTGACACTTTTCCCCTCCTGTGCTTTCATTTTTACTGGGCCCTTCCAGTTACGCAGCTGACCCTTCCCGTGAAGCCCCCGAGAGTGCAGTCCTACCACCCACTTCTGTTTCTCCTCCTGTGCCCCTCCGCCCGGTGCCAACCCTCTGGGTTCTTTGTTGCCATTAACAATTCTCCTGTTTTTTACCCACTAAGGACTGGCCAGCGCCCCAGGAACTTTATATTCTATTTAATATCTGCATAACCTCATGAGACAAGTATTTTTATTCTTATGCTACTGATGTAGGAAACTGGGGTCCAGGACCACATGGTAAGGGGTGGAAGAGAAAGTCAATATTCCTGATTTTGTTTCCAAAGCCAGGGCTCTTCCCACAGTGCTGGACATGGACCATGCAGCCTCCAGGGGCCTGGTCATGGCTGACGGCCTGGACAGGCACTCTGTCCGGTTCCCATTCCTCCAGATGGTCACTGAGTGTCTGTGAGGGGGAGCCGGGCGCTGGGTGTGGTGGTGGAGCTGTGAAGCCGCGGCAGGGACCCTCCTGGTCACTTTCTCTGGCTGTGTCCCGCAGTGGTAGGAGTTTGATGCCCCAGCCCATTCTGCCACTGGGCTCCCTGCCTTAGTTCCCGGGATAAGGCCGTGCAACAGGACAGAAAGGAAATCCTACTCTGGATTAAGAACTTGGGGAGTAACAATCTCACTAGCGTAATGATGTAACTTCAAAATGTAGTAGTTTTTGATTTTAAACTATTATGGTTTACTTGAGAAAAGAAGGCAGAGCGAGGTCCTGTGGTGTCCTCGGACCTGTGGCCAGCCTTCCCCCCAACCTCCCGCCAGCTCCCCCAGTGTGCGATACTCCGTGCAGCAGACGAGTGGATGGCGGCTGTGACACCCAATTGCTGTGACTCTTTGAAGAGTCCTTCCCTTTCTTTAAGTACTTCTGGGCGTATAATGACTGTACATGTTTCCTTTGTGAAGCTTGAGTGGAAATCGGATCCCTTTTTTCCTCTTCACTGAGGAGAGTGTGATGTATCATCTCGCAGTCTGTTTGCATATCGGCTGATTCAGAGGCCGAGCCGGTGCTGCCTCCCACCATGCTGGCCGGCGCTGGCCTGGGTCACGGAGACACAGGCCGTGGTGTGGGACACTGAGTGGTGGGGAGCGGATGGTGGGAGGATCTGCCTCTTCAGAAGTTTCCTAGGAAAAGGTGCTCTTCTGAAGGAAAAGAGGGGAAGGAGAAGGGTGTTTTGGACACAGCAGGAGTAAGTGAGGGGACCCTCGTGTTGGGGCCGCCTGAAGAGGAGAGGAGGGAGCCAGGGAGGTGTGTGCGTGTCTGGCCTGAAGTGAGTTTCATTAAAAACACTTCAAGTCTTGGCTCTGCTTTTTTGAGGAGTGAGAAAAAAATGGAGGAAGCTTCCTGAGTGGTTTTGCGGCTTTTCAAGTATGACATACAGGACACTGAATTTAACCCTGTTTGTCCTGAAGGGGCCGCCCTGTGGGCATGAACAGTGGCTATTCTGTGAAATGCACATCTGTGGCCAGGGGGCTGGGGCCGCTGGAGTCCACGCCTGTCTGTTCTCCTTTGCGCCCCAAGTACAGGGCACACATAAAATGGTTCTTATAATACTAAAAACCATGTGATCTTCCTAGAATTTTTGTAGGACTGCATAAAGAGGGTCTGATTCCGACCAGAATGTTGTGTTGGGACTCCATACCAGATTTCAATCTGCCGTGTGGCTGTGCTTTCAGAAAGCTCCCCGTGGTTCCCGCCGCAGCAGTCACGTGGGCAGTCTGCTTCTCACAGCGGCCACCGTGTCTTTAATTCCTCCAACATCTGTAGAACTAACTCAGTGTTCATTCACAGAAATATCTTAAGTCAATAACCTGAATTCTTGGTTTAGACTCACAAACATTTGAAAATGGAATTTATGTATATAAAATCTTGAAAACAACATATATATTTACGTGTATTTTTATATGGACCACAAAAACATATGACCTGAAAATCTAGATTCTTAGAGCAACAGACCAGAGTTCCCAGTTTCCTCCAAACTGACAGGCGGCCCCATTCACATCTGCCTCCACCTGAAAGTCCGGTTCGGAATTTCCCTGTGACCCTGGCACTTGCAGAGGGGAAGTTTCAGCTTTGTTTAGTATAACAAGAGCCCGCAGGACTCCCAGGCTAATAAACGTGTCCACCTAAAACTCCAGACAGCTCCAGTTAGACTCAAGTCTTATTGGAGACCTTATTTCGCCTCTAATTAGAGGAAAGATTCTGGGACAGAGAGGAGCAGCCCTGTGCCTCTCGCTCTGCCCCGTGTGTTTCCCCACTGTCATCCTAATCTGATAGTTTCCCAGAAAGACAGACTCAGACACGGTGGACACACAGTTGCCCCCAAATTCCGACTGCCTCTTTTAGAAGAAAAGCAAAATGAGAAAACTCTTTCCCCATCTCTCCTGGAGACCACACATACTCCGAAGTGACATCACACGCCCCGCAGCACCCAGATGACTAAGGCGGAGTGAGCCTGAGAAAACTCTGCCTGGGCTTTGAGGACACATGTATGCAGATGAGCTCTTAGGAGGCGTTCCCGCCTTCTTCCTCAGAGGAAGTTTCTTGGTAGATCACTGACACCTCATCCAGGCGGGGGGTGAGAATTTGGCACCAGCTCCCCCAGGCAGAGCTGCGATTTGCTGTCCTGGTGGGGAGAGGTGGAAGGAAGGAGTCAGCGAGCCGATAATGAAGGAGCACGGGGGCAGCTTCAGTAGCGCTGGGATCGGCAGTGGCAGCGGCGGCGACTCTGCTATGGACAGCCTGCAGCCGCTCCAGCCTAACTACATGTCTGTATGCTTGTTTGCAGAAGAATCATATCAAAAATTAGCAATGGACACACTGGAGGAATTAGACTGGTGTTTAGACCAGCTAGAGACCATACAGACCTACCGCTCCGTCAGCGAGATGGCTTCTAACAAGGTAAGCGAGCAGCCTTCCACCCGTGGAGGTGGCTGTGCAGGGCTCCAGCGGCTCTCGCCCCATCTGCAGCACGGTGCTCTGGGGCACCGACCAGCCAGCTCCCAGAGCATGTCTGTTGATGTGTCTCAGGAGATTCTGAGAGCCACATTTTCCTTGTGTCTTGATGCTAAGCAAAAGTTTAAAATCCTCGCTAAGATTTGATTCCCAGAAACCAAACTTCTGGCTCTTATCGAAGCAGTTTGGAATATGTTTAAAGGGAGAGGTGACGATAAATCTTCCAAACCATCCTACGTTTGAAAAATGCCTTTTTCTTTTTACAATTATCTAAAAAGTAAAATATAAATGAGTTCATCGGGTAAAATGTGTAACATGTTCTTTGCAATCAGTTGTCACATGTATTTTTTTTAAATAGGAAGATAATTTGTCCTCTGCCTATCAAGGGGAGAAAATGGTTTGCCCTCAAGTTTGATAGATTCTCTCTGAGAAGGACGTTCTGAGATTTTATTTCTTTTGTAATGCTGGCATGACCTAAGCTTAAAAAGAAATGCTATACTCGGTCTCCGAAAACAGAAAGTTATTATTTTTAAGTTAGATTGCTTTTCATAGTAGAATTATCTGAAGTTAAATTTCACCCATGCTGCAAAAACAAAAAACCCATGGTTTTCTTTACAATGCCCAGACAAAACTTAGTGTTGAAGAGCTTTAATTATCTATCATTATGTCATTTGTTTAATTACCAGCTGGACTTAGAGTGCTAATTTATGTAGTGAGAGTCGTTGCTCTGTTTGTATTTTTATGGTGAAGAATGTCATATCTGCATAGTTACAAACTCAGTGAAGTTGCCTGTGTGCATATGTGTGCATGTATGCACAGCCCTCCATGGGAAGCCTTGCCCTGCACCCTGGTAGAGTCCCAATCTCTGATCATTCCAGCCTGAGGCATTCATTATCTGTCTGTCCTGTGTTTCTGGGGCTGGAAAGAGATTTTGCTCACATCTGCTGGCATGCCCCGGCCAGCCCCGAGGGGCAGCAGTGAGTGTGTGTCTCCTGGGGCCAAAGCAGCACCTCCCACCACGGTCCTGGCTCCTGCTCAGAGAACCTGGTGCAGGAAGCCAAGTCCTCAGAAGGCTTGAAGGAGGAGATGGGACTCTCTGACTCGGACCCCTTTGTTTCCTGGTTAAGAAAAGGCAAAAAGAAGTCCCTTTCTAAACATTTTATTTAGAGTTAAATCTGGAGTTTGGGGAGACAAAAGAACACACGTGAGATTTAACTGTTTGCTGACTTTTCTCTGAAGCTCTCAAGCAAAGGCTGAAGTCAGGGAGTTTTTAGGCTAGTCTGAAACCCAATCAATTGCTTCCCCGGGAGACCCGGCCACCCAGCCTCCCAGATCACGCAGGGACTCCACGTGAGAGACCCACACGCGGGCTCCACCTGCTCTGTGTGCCACAGACACTGTTCTGCAGTTTGTGATCACAGAGCCCAGGCCGAGTGCAGAGACAACAATAGAGGGTAGTTGTCCAACAAGGCCTAGCCCAGAGGGTGTGGGAAACTTCTAGCGTCATCAGAATAAATGCAGGACAGTCACCAAGATAAAACAGGCAACCAACTCCAGGAGGAGAGAAAGAACAGCCCCCATAACCTACGAATTGCTGTTAGTTGTTCATTTTGAGTGTTCTCTATGTATTACAGTGTCCTAGTGCCACTCATGTCTGGAGTGCTGAAATTAGACATCGGCTGTCTCACAGACATAGTAAAGATGACTTCGTAGTCAGCATAGAAGTTAATGAGGCTCTGAGACCAGGCACAGTGAGGTCCTGGTGAGAAATCCACCCCCTCGGGCTTCCTCTCCTCCTTTCTGGTGTTGTGGGCAGGAAGTAATGAAAGCTGAGCAGAGTGACCCTGACACGGGCCTCAGCACAGACACATCAGCTTCTGCAGGACGCGCGGCTCACCCCCTGTCCAGACCCACCAGGGAAAGGCTCTCAGGCAAAGCAATTGCCAGTGGGTGGATGACTCCCAACTCACAGATAAAGACAATTTCAATGTTTAGAAAGCTCTTTTACTTAGCTAACTCTTCGTAAGATTCTTGATTATTCAGATAATTGTCTCAGGTGAAGCTTAAGGGTAGTGTAAATGATGGGATGAATAATATAATGCTTTGAGAACATTTTCTTGGCCACCAAAGAGAAAGTGGTCTATACCAGTTATTTGGGAATTATTTATGGTAAAAATCATATTCTACATTCAGTTTGAAATGTTGCTGAAATTATTTGAGATTCTCAACCAGTTTGCCACTTAAAAATAGCATTGTCATTGCTCTGTAGTCTTACCAGCCGTACTCTGCTTGCCCTCCCCAGCCAAGGAGGCCTGCAGCTATCAGAAGACATTTTAGAGTGGTCACAGTCAGCAATGGCCACAGTCTGTGTTCCTAGTTCTATTTCAGCTTAGTGAGCACTTAAGTTTAGTTTACAATGTCTAAATTTACTTAAGAATGGTGTCGTGCTGGGGCCAGGCCAGGTGGCTCACACCTGTAATCTCAGCACTCCTGAAGGCTGAAGCGAATGGATTGCCTGAGCTCAGGAGTTGGAGACTCCTGAGTCTGAGCAAGAGTGAGACCCTGTCTCTGCTAAAAATACATAATCTAGTCAGGTGTTGTGGTGGGCTCCTGTAGTCCCAGCTATTTGGGAGGCTGAGGCAGGATGATTTGCTTGAGTCCAGGAATTTGAGTTTGCTGTGTTACTGTACTCTAGCCTCAGGCAACAGAGTGAGTCTGTCTCAAAAAAAAAAAAAAGTTTGAACCTAAAATATTGAAAGAAAGAAAAGAGAGAGAGGGAAAGAAAGGAAAAGGAAGGAAGTGAGGGAAGGAGGGAAGGAAGGAAGGAAGAAAAGAAAGGGAATCGTGTTGGAAGAGGTAGGGCTGTGCCTGAGGGTGTTAGGGGATTGTGTCTGGGCAGTCTGCACGCAGCTGGCGCAGAGCTGTGTCAGGGGGAGAAAGTGTGAGCCGTCCTTCATAAACTTCATCTAGGTAGGCTCGGCTTTAATTGCTTGTTTTCCTTAACCCTTTTACATTTTGAAGAAAGCTGAGTGATTCAAAGATTGTAACAGACTTTCCCCAAAGTACTCTGGAGCCCAGGGAGCTGGGTAAGAAACTATTTCTGTAACTTACAAAGTCAGAGTCTTGTCTCTGGCCCAGGATTACCTGATCCCTTACTGCTGGCCACAGGCCAGAAAGAATTCCAGAATGTTAGAGAACAATGCTGCCACGTAGACTAGTATCGTGAATTATCTTTCCCCAAGAATTCAAAATAAAAATGGGGTAAGTCTAGCAGGAGTTTAACAAGTGATGGCATTGTTTTTCAAGAAGAAAAAGATACCTAGTGAGCCTTGTGCCAGATGCCAAGTTTGGTTGGACGTGTTTGAGCCATCCTGCCTCACGTCAAATGGCTTCTTAGATTTGCTCATTAATTTTGGTGATATTCACCACCCCCTGAATTAGAAGAATTGTCTGGTACTTCAGCAGAATGCATCAGAGCATGAGTTCCCCAGTGGCAAAACAGTTAGATGTTTTGAAAACAGGATGCTTCAGCCCTGCACTGTAAAGAGGAACAGAAAGAGAGACAGTATAGAAGGGTGACACCCTCGCAGGTCCCCAGGCCGACAGCAGCATAAACAGTGACCTGTCTTCCTGACCTTCACTGTGGCTCAGTTCCTGGCCTCCTGTCACCAAAGCCAACCAACGTCATCGCAGGAGGACAGGGGGAACCGCGCAGCTGCGGAGGGTGACTGCCGCTTCCTGTCTCCTTCCGGCAGACGCAGTCAGAAAAGTACAGGGTTGCAACAACAGTGGCCGAGGAAGGCCCAGCCCAGGATAGTCCCAGGAGCGCAGCTGTGCCTGCCAGGGAGGAGGAGCTGTCCCTTCCTCTGTTTTACTGAGAAACAGAGTCACTAACCTAGAATTTGCAGGTAACCTAGAATTTGACGGCCATTCTCACCCAGCACGTGGAATGGTTTTCAAAGGGTGCTGTGTTCAAGCAGCTGGTCACCGTCCTCACTCCCCAGCAGCCTCCACTGTCCCTTTATTCTCCATTGCTTTGTCCTGGGCCTATGTGCAAAGGGGGACCCTGCACGTAGTGCCCACTCTGGCTGAGAAGGGTCTTCAGAATGAAGCATCAGGACCCGGTGCTGCAGTTATGTTTCCGGGGAAACCTCCATGCTGGGAAGGGAGCTGGGCAGCCCGTGTCTCTGAAGACGCTGTGACGTCAGCAGCGGATACCGTCTCAGGGAACTGAGTCCTCCTAGCTATGAGGCGTATTCCCTCGTCCCTGAGGCATGGCTGTGCCAGAGCCCTGACTCCTGAGAAAAGGAAACTTGTTGCCTGTGCTCTCAGGCAGGAGGGAACCGAGTCCCACGATCCCTCCAGATGAGGCTGGTGGACAACTAGGCTGCTTGGCTCTGGAAGGTGATTGTGGCAGGCTGGTTGCCCTGCTGGTGGGTAAGGCATTTTCTATTTAACTGAGTAACTGATAACTTTAGAATATATTAGATTCAGCAGAACTGAAAGGAAATAGATCCTGTTGGCCAACAGACTCATCTCAGAACTCTGTGGGGAAGATGGTAGGCAGGAGACCAATCCACAGAAGGAATTAATGTCACTTTTGCCCCAAACTCAGTGACACCATCACAGCAGTGTCAGCCATAGCACAAGATAGATCCTTTTCCTGGACCCTGTACTTTAGGAGCGAGAGCCTTTGCCCGGCCTTTGTCCAGCTGCTGTCGCCCCAGGAATGAGGAGTTTCTGGGTCACAGGGGCAGCTCCTCTCCCCTCTGCAGACCACACTGTCCATCTGCTAGACCCCAGTGTTCTCTGCCCAAATGCCTTTGAACTGGCTGACAGGTCTCTTCCTGGACATGCACAGCCTTAGACCTAAGGGAACCCATGAGGCAGGAATTAGGGAGAGAGGAGGACTGTGTGTATGGGAGGAGTGTGGTGTGCAGGCTATGGCAGAGGCCTGCCCACACCGGCCTGCTCACCAGCCCTGGGGATGCCCAGGCAGGGAAAGAGGAGGGCTGGGCATGGCTGGAGCCAGGTTCCCCTGCACTGCCATCTCCAAGGAGTCCAAGAATTCTAGATTCAATTTGACCTTCCAGGCTAATAGGAAGGAACAACTGTCAACGTAGGAGCACAGAAGGCCACTCAGTCTACACCCTGTGTGCGTAGACTATGAGAGGTGGCCCATGCATAGAAGAGGTGGCCCTGGATTGGAAGGCGGGTTGTAAGAGATAAAGCACCCCTTGCTCAGACAAGGCAGTTCGCTTCAATGTGCTCCTCCAGGAGATTGATTCTGAGAAACATTTCTGGCCACCAAGTGGACACTCGTAGTTTTGTTTTGTTTTGCCTTTCTTTTTGGTACAACTTTTCTCTCTTTATTAATCAGATTGACATAAAATAAAGTCTGGGGGCAGCCAAGTAAAGTGTAAAGAGAGGGAATAAGCTGTGAATTTGAATTCTTCTAGCTCTGCCTTGACTAAAATGTGTTATCACAGACAAACATTTTGAATCTCTACATTTTCTTATCTATAAGACTAATTAGTTGGAGAAGACAATCTCCTTGGTCTCCTTCAGCTCTCATATCGTTGGTGGGATAACAACAGGGAACAACCAGCCCACCTGCTCTCTCACTGGGATCACTGCCCTCGGCAATTAGCGGTCCCCACGTCCAGATGCCATGCTGAGCTCTCTACTGGCATTCTGTTACTCATGGCAACCTTTGGAAATAGTTACTGTTACTACCCCAGTTCAACAGACAAGTAAAGAGAGGTGTAGAGAGTTGACACCACTTGTCCAAAGTCAGTAAGATCAATGAACCCATGAGAGAGCAGGATTCACACCTGAGCCATCTGACTCACATCAATGATCCCATGAAAGAGCAGGATTCACACCTGAGCCATCTGACTCACATTAGTGATCCCAGTGAGAGAGAAGGATTCACACCTGAGCCATCCGACTCACATCAGTGATCCCAGTGAGAGCAGGATTCATACTTGAGCCATCTGACTCACATCAGTGATCCCAGTGAGAGAGCAGGATTCACACCTGAGCCATCTGACTCACATTAGTGATCCCAGTGAGAGAGCAGGATTCACACCTGAGCCATCTGACTCACATCAGTGATCCCAGTGAGAGAGCAGGATTCACACTTGAGCCATCTGACTCACATCAGTGATCCCAGTGAGAGAGAAGGATTCACACCTGAGCCATCTGACTCACATCAGTGATCCCAGTGAGAGAGCAGGATTCACACCCGAGCCATCTGACTCACATCAGTGATCCCAGTGAGAGAGCAGAATTCACACCTGAGCCATCTGACTCACCATGAGTGATCCCAGTGAGAGAGCAGAATTCACACCTGAGCCATCTGACTCACCATCAGTGATCCCAGTGAGAAAAGTAAACAGAAAGAAGTAGAAAGGCATTTATCAACTTTTCGCAGGGAATTCTGGAGTGGTTGATGCACTGACTCTGGCCATCCTGGGTAAGGTTAGGTTCAAACCCTCTGCAGCGCCCCTGCCCTGGGCAATTAGCTGCCCTGAACTGAGCTGAGCAGCAGTGTCCACAGGAAGAATCACCATGGCCGTGGAAAATGGGTGTGAGGCACTCATAGTCACGGAAAGAGCATCAAACTCATCTGCTGACGGCCAGGGATCAGCCTGCCAACTTCAAAATTTGTTTCTTAAAGTTCTCTTAGTCATGGCCTAAGATAAGATACTAAGGTTTTGTTTAAAGGACCTTAGCCCACCACTAAATTCCCTCTTGCCCTGCCTTCCAAAATGAAAGAAGAATATGGACAGAAGTCCTCCTTTTCTTTTAAATGTTACTACCATTTAAACAATTGGGGCAATTTCATGACATGCTGCATCTTTTCCAACACCTGTGACACAACCATAGAACAGAGCACTCACGGCTCCGCGGTGACAGGAGAACCTTCTGGGAGTAACGCGGGGACTGTTTTCCTTGAATTTTGCCTCAAACAAAAGTCAGTGTGAAGGTTAACTTGTCTATTCTTTATCTATTATTGTTTAATTATTCCTTCTATGGCAAAATAGAGTGATTGGGAATGCAATTCAGTAATCCAAGGTCTAGTCTTATCGAGTTGTAACAAATCAAAGAGTTTGAAAGTTCCTGAGTGCTTTGCTTAAATAGCTCTGCGTTACTTTTTACAATACCATTTCCTGCACGGAGTTCTAATCCATTTAGTCCCATCTCTCTGTTAACCTGCCCACGTGAACAAATCTCTAAAGGACAAACAGGATGAAGTGAGGGAGCATCCCTTTGATTGCTGTTCCTGAGTAGCTGATCAGAGAGGGTAATAGTCCCCAAATCTGCTGAATAAGTGGTTTTAAGGAAAGCCTCTCTCCACCTGAGGGGAGAATAACTATGTTAAGAGTGTCAAACATAACTCTGAAAAACAAGTCTTGAAAAATAGAATTCTAATACCTGAGCAGAATCAGTGTTTGGTTTCCATTTGTATGCTGCTTTCTTCTTCCTCTAAATAAGAGAGTCTGTACTGCCATTATCTATGAAAGACAGACCAAGGGTAGAGCTTGCCCTGGGGCTATTCCTCTAAAAGACCAGGTAGGCTGAGATGTGGGGAAGGCAGGACCATGGTCAATCAGAAGAACCCAGGGCAGACCTTCCCAGTCCTGGGGGTGCTGTGCCACGGTGCCACTGTGCTTCCCAGCCCCTCCCAGGGCGTCTCACCACACACCAGCCCTGCCCTGCAGTCCCCCACTGGTGCCCAACTGTTTAGTCTCTTGGATGTTTCACTGGAACTTCCTTTGTCTGATCTGCTTTAAAGTAGCCAAGTGTTTCCACAAAGCAAAGACTGTTAAGTCAGTGGGAGACAAAGAAGACAGTGGGACTCCTGTTTCTTTTGTTTCTGTTTGGGGAAGCGCCTGATAGTCCTTCCTTCTTCATGGAGATTTAAAACTGTAAATCATGCAGGTCTGCTCACCAGTCACAAGTTTCCTTCTGATAATTACTTGCAATTTAAAAATGTACCAGTTTTGAAACCTAAAGCCCTCGAAGATTCAAGTTTAGAGAACTCACTAAAACAAAATGTATCCTATGGCTCAATAACTTTCACCTTTTAATTTTTTTTTTCAAAATATGATAATTTTTTTTTTTTTTTCAGTTTTTGGCCGGGGCTGGGTTCGAACCCACCACCTCCAGCATATGGGGCTGGTGCCCTACTCCTTTGAGCCACAGGCACTGCCCCAAAATATGGTAATTTTTACATGGGTTATCAGAAACTTTAAATGGCCATGTGACCCTCACTCTTTGCTAACAGTACAGTTTATCATAATATTACAGCCTGTAGCAGTTATATAAATGATATGTGAGTACAGACACCAGGAAGCAGTAGTGATTAAACCAGTTTAAAAATTTTAGATTTAGGACAAGAGATGTTGGCATTTGGTATCTGAAACAAATAAATTTAAGTAGTTATTTTGGAAACAAAACAGTTTGAAGATAAACTGATTAAATCAAAATATATTGGTGAAATTTGGTAAATCAAAACAAAAAAATCTAAACATTTTCTTTCTAGTTATGTTAAACAAAATCCTAGAATTTTAAGCCCAAAGGGAAGCCTTAAGTATTATCTATTTGAAGACATGCTATAGGTGAGAAAGCTGAGGTATCTGTTTTCTTGCTAATAAAAAGTGAGGATTAAATATATAAGGTATCACAAAAAACTTTGTAAAATCTAATGTACAACCTGAAAAGCAACTTCATTATGGGATGACTTCTTTCTCCAGGGTCACAAGGCACTTAGTAGGATTAAGATACTAAAATACAGGTCTCGTTCCAAGCATGGCGACTGCTCCCCTGGAGCCGGCGGCCACTTCTGGTTCGGCAGGTGCCACTGCCCCACTAGTTCACTCGTCTCATTCTCCGCTCAACCTTTCTTCAGTCAAAGCTGTAAAGTTTCTTAATTTCCTCAAGTGAAGAACTAATTTACTAGACCTGAAAAATTGGTGATCAAAATATATAAGTAAATAATTGAGCGAGTTACAGTCAATGCCCCAGCCTTGGTTGCTTTTCTTCATTCTTTGCTGATTAAATTTCTGAATTAATAATAGAACAGCTGGACAAAGTGGCTCCTGCCTATAATCCCAGCACTTTGGGAGAATAAGGCAGGAGTATCACTGAGGCCAGGAATTTGAAACCAGCCTAGGCAACATAGTGAGACCCTATCTCTACAAAAAATTTAAAAAATGAGCCAGGTGTGGTGGTGTGTACCTGTAGTCCCAGCTACTAGGGAGGCTGAGGTGGGAGGATCACTTCAGCCCAGAAATTTGAAACCAGCCTGGGCAACAAGGGGAGACCTCATCTCTACAAAAAATATTTTAAAATTAACTAGGCATGGTGGGGCACTCCTATAGTACTGGCTATTTGTAGGCTGGGTCTCAAGAGTTCAAGGGTACAGTGATCTACAATAACCCATCACGCTCTGGCCTGGTGAACACTGTGAGACCCTGTCTCAAAAAAACAAAATAAAAATTAAATAAATAAATAGAAAAGAAAGAAAGAGGGAGAAAGAGAAAGGAAGGAAGGAAGGCAAAAGAACAAAAATATAAAGCATCACAGAAAAAAATTTCACTTTACAGCGGCAACCAGGGTTAGAACTTTCACCTTCCACTGAAATGATCCCCACAGATAATTGATGTCCAGCTTTATTTTTTTACATCCAGCTATTTTAATCAACATAATATCCTATCTCTTCATGTGATGAATAATTATTACTAATATCTGATGGCTGTGTCATATTCAGTTGTGCAAAATGTACTATTAATAACTTACCCAATTTATGATTATTGTTTTGAGCTTTTCATCCTTGTAACTTTGCAGCATCTCTGCTATTTTCTGAGCTGAAATTCCCACACACAGAGCTAACGAGTTGAAGGCATGAGCATTGCTAAGGTTCTCGGTGCCTGGCGCTCTCTCCCAAGTCCAATGCCAAGTTTAAGTAGTAAAAATCCTCTGTGACAAGTGTAACTGCCCTGACTTCTTCCTATTCCTTTCCTTCCTCTGTCTATAACCGAAGAAGATAAACTGGAAAGTTTTACCATCTAGTGAAAAAAACAGCCGAGACTTGGCTCCTCCTTGCTGTGCAGCTGAGCTGTTAGCTTGGAGAAGCGCGGCAAGGTGGAGACCTCAGTTTAACCCTTTTCCCAGATTCTGTGATGTTCTCACAACTCCTATGTGATTTCTTGAACCTATAGTAACAACATCCTGGTGGAATTAGGTGCATCACTGTTGGCAGATACCTGCTGAGAAACAGTATAAGTGTAATAATCCCATGAAAATATTTAAAATCAAATAAACCTCAATCACAGCATATAGAGACACATTTTCATGTATTGAGGCAGCTTAAGATAAATGTTAGAATTTGTAGACCTCTGAGGTAAGCAGATGCTGAAAATATTTTGTCATAAAATATGGATAATAATAAACGATTGATCTAATTATTGAAAATGAGTAGATGCAGGAAAAAAGTAAGGGAAAAAGATTCAGGGAGAACTGGTCACGTTGATAGAACACTTACTAAGGGAAATAATTCCCTCCCTAGAAGATTCTTGATAATCTTCCTTTTGTTTTTTTTGGTCTTTACCATTTCTAATCATTATTTGTATTATGTTTATTATTATTATTATTATTTTTGCAGTTTTTGGCCAGGGCTGGGTTTGAACCCACCACCTCCAGTATACGGGGCCGACGTCCTACTCCTCTGAGCCACAGGCGCCGCCTCATTATTTGTATTATGAAGTAGGACAAAGTAAGAGGAAATTACTTAGTATATAATGTAAGAAATGAAAAGAAAATTCCTAATTCTTCACTGAATAAGAAATCTAAGTGTTTTGGATATTGACATAAGATATAGAAACTTGAGCTAAGAAATAAAATATTTTTAAAGGAGATTCTACTGGGGGGGGCAGAATTTAAGATATAGGATAAGTATGTGTGTATATGAAGAATGGACAAAGATTTTTAAAAAGACACTAAAATTTTAGTAACTCCATTGATCAAAACAACAGACTTCGACTTCCTCTCTGCCCTTGATGCCAGCAGATCTATTGAAAACGTGGCTTGAGGCTGTCAGTGAGCGAGTCACTGTCACTGCAGGGTGGAGAGGTGCAGCCTCACCCCTCCTCTGGACTTCCCTCCCCCGAAAACCTCCCCGCAGCTCAGACCCCTCAAGAGACCCGCTCCGGGCACCTTAACAGTCCTGCCCAAGCCTCTCTGCTTTCACAGAGATTCTTGAAGACTGTCCTCCGGCCATCAGTAGCATTTTAGCTCTCAGGGATCATATTTACGTCAGCTTTAAGTGCAAGTTCTCAAGACTTGAAATCAGGTTTATAATGATTAAGATCCCACTGAGCTTATAGTATTAGGGCTAAAAAATGCCAGGAAGGAATGGCTCTATTTCTGCTTCACTGTGAGGAGTCAAGTGGGCTAGAAGGGAAAGCTGGTCTGGAGGATGGCGGCCTCATCATTCTGCTGTCTTTGGGTGTGTTTTCCATTCCCGGTTTGTTGCTGCCACACCTGATTCCATCGACCCGTGTGTGTAACCAGACTGACCTTGACCGTGAAAACCTGAGCAAAACGCAGAGTACTTGGCCCAGTTTCCTTTGTGCCAGGCACTTGCGGCCATTCATGGCTTTTAGTTAATATGTGAAGACTTGTGAAGTCTCTTAATTTGAGCAGAAAAAGAGGTGAGTCAAGGAAGCAGGAAGGGGTAGAGCACCGACAGCTGGACGCCACACGGGCTTCTCCACCTGGGCTTCTGCATATGACTTGCAAGGCCATTTTGAGTTACTGTTTTCATCTGGCAAGCTTCGTGTCTTTCTGGCAATTCTGGTTTACACTCCTTGGCCTGGTGAATAATCTAAATGCCAACCAGTGAGTCTGGACCTCTGTGAATAACTCCCGTGTCACATAATCTGTGTGACAGGCCTCTGCCTCACACCTGCAGCAGCCCTCCATGGGAATTCTACAGCCAATTGTGTGAGCTGCCCTCAACAAGCACAAGAAGGGAGTTTAAGAGCCAAAGAACCAACCGAAACCTCCACCCAAAAGCAAATCTGAAGTGAAGAAGGGACGTGAGATCAGATTCTTTCAAAATTCAGAGATAATGCTGAGCTTCAAGGACAAGCTGAGTGCACCCAAGGGCAGCGGCTGGCCCCGGACACACTGCCAACCACTGTACACACGTGACTCTTGATCCTCCCCCATCTAAAGTCTCTGAGAGACTCTGAGACCTGCCCATTTCTGAGACTAAGTTACAGTGTGGGTTTTCATTTCCATTGAATTCTCAGATGCTCCAGGGTCATGCTACGAGGATGTCGTGTTTGCTGTTAGAGTCTCTGTGCTGAGAGCCCCCTGGTAGGACAAACCTGCAACAGGTGGCCTCCTACCTGGGTGAGGAGCTTCGCAGCCCTGTCTGAGCCCGACAGGCTGCACACCTCGGGGCACGTCATTGTTGTTCTGAGAGGCCACCCCTCTTTTCTAAGTTACAGTCACTAATAACAGAGAACACAGCATGCAAAATAATTATCACAAATATTTAATAGGATAAAACTACATGAGACTCCAGTTTTCATCCTTTGTAGTTTAAAAATATGTTCAAACATCCATCCTACGGCAGGTGGTTGTCAACCCTCATGTTCATACTCCACCATCCTCAAAACACCAAAACAGATCACACACATGCTTTGGGGGGCGGGGGAAGAAGAGGTTATACAGCCCAGGATTTTCCTTTATTTATTTGATAAGCCCCGGAATTGATCTTGAAAATTGCCAGACCATTGGCTGTCCCACCCCTGAGAAACACCCACCCAGAACAGATGATTCCAAGGTAGCTTCTGGAGGGACAGCAGCCCATTGACCATTACCTCGAGGTCTCCAGAGGCAAGTGAGAGCCACTCGCTGAATTCAACACAATTAATATTAACGACAGTATGTGTGCTGCATGATGATTTTAAGGAGATGGAGTAGAAATGTCAAAAATGAGGTCCGGCTGGGGGAAAACCACTTATAAAACAAGTTATGGTGGATTTTTGTAGCTGCAAAAATAGTAGAAAATTTAATAAGGTAGAATCTAAAACCACCCAAGAGGTATTATAGACTCAAAATGGAAATTAGTTGTTGAAGAGAACCGTGGCCAATACTTACGGGTTGTGAAAAGAAAACAGAACCCGTGGGTGGTGGTTTCCCTGATCTGGGCACTCACCTTCAAGTCAGGTGGGAGAGTCCTGAGACCCAGGCTCGCTTCCCACCAGTCAGGAGACGGCACGGACCACGTATCTGTGAATCTGACCCTCAGGATTTGTCTAATTTTTAAAAACATCCTAAGTTGTAGACCTTCTGGCTTGAAGTGTTTCAAAAGAAACCTTAGTCATCTACCTCGAAATTTCATTACCATCCTATGGCCTCGGACCTGATGTGAAGTATCAGCCACTATTTAAATGGAAAAACAAGGGTGATTGGATGGATTCCTGAGTCTTTGACTTTTCTCAGGTAGTACAGTGATTCTTGTCATCTGTTGTAAAAAGCTTCTGTTCTCTTGAATTAGGAAGCTGGCACCCTAAATCTGCCATAGCACCTTTTTTTGACTATTACAACAGGACAGACAGGTTGAAGGGGTGGGGTGTGAGCCCATCAAGTGCAGTGGGGCCCGGGGCTGCTGCAGGCCTCCTAGTGTTTCTCAGCAGAAGGAAAAGACTCTGTCGAAAATAACAAATTTGAAAATTCTGAGTTATCTAAAACTATATAGTAACCCTAAATCTGATGCATTATGATGAGTGTATGGCTTTGAAATCCAATCTCTAAATTTAGGGGATATTTGGACATGCAATTATCTGGACCCTGCTTGTAGTAAAAAAACAAATTGTTATTTATCTGAAATTCAAAATTAACAGAGTGCCCCGAAATTTGTATTAACTAAATCTGGCAGCCGCACATATGTGGAAAAAAATACAGGGCGTCCGTAAGGTTCATGTGCAACTTAAACTATTTTAAATTTGTGAATGATTTTCTAAATATTATATAGAGAGAAAATTTAAACATACATAGTGAATACCTCCGTCTTTAAGTGTAAAGAATTGCAATGTCTTTTCTCCACTTAATTGTGTCACAATAGCAACTTTCAGAGTTAAGAGAACGTCGGGCCATGAGAAATTTCTAAAAATATTCTTATGGAAATTTCTTTGGGTATAGAAAAGGTCAACTTTTTAGTGTTCCAATAGTATATGTCGTATCTCTTCTTGAAAAAATTTCAGAAATTCTAAGAAAAAACAGACAATAGCGAAGGAGGTCGTTGGGTTGGAAGAAATGCCCAGAGGTTGTGAGGTCCTGCAGGCCTGGTCAGTCCCAAGTCACACACACTGCACTTGAATTTTTTCGATCTCCTCTTTTCTAACTCTCTGTAGTAAGGTGCTAATAGTTTGTTCCTACTTTGCCTTTTCTCCTGCCACTTGAGCAGATACTTGACCGCCAACCAGGGAGTAGAACTGATTCTATTTTTGCTCCATTATGACTGTCGATGTAGAATTATGATAGACAGATTCCTGCCTGTCTCTCCTGAGATACTGACCATGATCATGGCAGCAGGGAAGGGAGGAGGGTCATTGGTCAGCTCTAAGGGGTCTAGGAGACTTTCTTCCTGGACAGTGGGAAGCCCTCGCTGTGCTCTGCAGATCTTGTTTGCTGACCCATCACGGAGCTTTAGTTTCTGGTTAAGTAGCTGACGTGGACAACGGGATATCTGTTATTCCTTCTTTCACTCTATTAACAACTCACTGGATTCAACTTAAAGAAACTGCACATCCAGTTTCAAAGGATTGATATAGTTTATGGGGAAAGATAAAAAGAAGGGAAGTGATGAGATGCACTGAAATGTTAAGAATCGTGGGAAGTGTGGTCTTCCTGAGGGGGTTTAGACAAAGCACACGGTATCTCCACCCTAGCTTTTCTTTTTTATTTTAAAATCAGATTTATTTTACTTTTTTCTGTCTTCATTTCTTCCCATGCAAAACAGAGGTGTAGAAGACCCCCTTCTAGAGAGGCCTTAGAAATTAGACATCTGAAGGCCGGGCACAGGAGCTCTCTCCTGTAATCCCTGCACTCTGGGAGGCTGAGGCAGGAGGATCTCTTGAACTCAGGAGTTGGAGACCAGCCTGAGCAAGACCTTTTTCTATTAAAAATAGAAAAACTAGCCAGGCCTGGTGGCAGGCACCTGTCATCCCAGCTACGGGGGAGGCTGAGGCAGGGGGCTCTCCTGAACTCAGGAGTTTGAGGTTGCCCTGAGCTGTGATGATGCTTCTGCATTGCAGCCCAGGGACAAAATGAGGCTCTTCTTAAAAGAAAAGAAGTTAGCTAATTCACTTTACCCAGGACAGCACATCTGGAAAGAGTGTGACCGCCAGGCTGTCCACTCCACTCTCGCCGAGCTGCCCCACAGCTGTCTCAGCCTCTCCCCCACTACTGACCTTCTGTGACTTCAGGAGGGGTTTCCAGCCTCTGCACTTTCCTGATGCCTGGGAATTCTTATTAAGTCATGACTCACAAAGTATAAAATATGAGTCTAAAGTCAGTCCCTATAAAGTCATTGTGACTTCAGTGACTCCACAGTTGTTTGTGCTGCAAAAACAGGAAGGCCCCACTCAGCTGGCGCCTGTCTCACAGCAGGGCTTCTGCGCACACAGCCACCCGGCTGCCTCCGCCTCTGACACCTTTTATCCCGTCCCTGCAGTCCTGTCCCTCGGTCCTCATCCTGAAGTTGTCAGTGAGAGGAGAGCGCCTGTGACGTCTCACCTTTAGGCTGGGGAATAGCTGTGATCACTTAGAATTCACTCCCCCATGACTTCTGTTCACCCCAACAAACCACTGTCTTATGCTTAAAACTAGCTTCATGGATTTTTTTTATTCTTAGAAACCTAAAATCCCCACGTTTAAGTTTGAGAAGAAAGCAATCATTCCACTGAGAAATACAGGACAATGACGAAGTATCCCACTGCTTCAGAAGAAATTGGCTCAGGAGAAATAAATCTCTGTATGTAGCAGTGAAACTAAAGAAAAACTAAAGCCATCACACTGAATGTTCAAGGATAATTCAATCTCAGTTGTTGCTTGTGATCCTGTATTTTTAAAATAACTTTTCATGATGAAAGGAAGTTATTTTTAAAAATCACAGGTTATTTTATACAGAAAATATAGTCTAGATAAATGATATTAAATCACTTATGTAGAAAATAATGCCTTCTTACCTTTTCAAAATGTAACTGGAGTTTCTAGCAGTGCTTGCTAATCTAGTGTTGGGCGTAAGCTCGGTAGGGCGTGCGAGGCATTTGGGTTTCCACGGGCTCATTCACAAACTTTGCTTGTCCCTGTTGAAAAGGAACTCTGGCCATTTCCTCTGGGGCTGTTATTTCCAGGTAGCCCCTGACAGGGTTTTCTTGGAAGGCAGATCCTTAAGTAGTGTCTGTGTACACGAGACATATTTATCTTTGAGACAGTGAGCTGCTGTCTGTGGAATTCTCTGTTGCATTTGATAAAGTAAATAATTTCCACTCCCGTTCAGCCCTGGAACTCCTGGGGACACAGTTTATCTCAGCAGCTGCTTCACCTTCATGTCTGGACTAAACACCCAACTTGATAAGCAGGCGGGGAGATTCCAAACTTCCTGGACCGTAAACTCTGAGGGGTGAGAACTGGGTCCTTCCTTTGCTGATGACGTGTCCTGATGGACTGAAGCCATCCAGGTTGACTTGTTTTCTCCATAGTATGGAGGGAGCTTTGTTTTCTGGAAAGTATTGGTTGCTGGTAAATAATGTGGTCAAGACGTAGAAGGCTGTTATGAAACGTATCACAGAATTACGAAAAGTCAGGGCTGGGAAGCCGAGACCCTGAAGTCACACGTCTCCCATTTCACACATGAAGGGTGACGTGACTTGGCAGGACTGTCAAGGGAGCTGAGACCCACCCACGGCACCACCAGGGACAACTGTCCTGTGGGAGTCCGATACTGGAAGACCAGCTCAGCCTTCACCTCAGACATAATTCCTGTCTGGGTGAGCCTGGTCACACAGGCCGGCATAACTGTGCTAGCTGAAATCTACATTACTAGAATGTACAGGGCACCCCTGTCTGTTCCTGGAAGGCCACGTCTGCCTGCCGGAGCTGGAAGAGCCAACATAATGAGAGCAGTGATGGCCTCAGTGGTGTGGTCGGGCCTCCCTTACGGGGGAACCTTCGGTTGTTGCTAAGCAACCTTTAAAGCACTGGGCTGGCATCTGACACTGACTGACCTCCATCTGCCTGCCTCGTCCAGGCAGGTGTTTACAGTTCCCTTAAGGTGACTATGTGTTCTGGTGGCATCGCCATGCCTTTAGCAGACGGCTCCCAGGGGAGCTCGTCGGGAAGGGAGATAGTGACAGTCGTCTGTTCAGGAAGCAGCATGAGCACACAGCCTGTCTCGGGGGTGCAGGGCAGGCCAGAGGTGTGGTGTTTCCAGTCCCGTGGCTGAGAGCAGCTCCCTGACCCCCGTCAGGAGTGGTCTGCAGTATCTCCCAGCAGCTTCCCCTTGCAGTGGGTACTGTAGAAGGAAAATAAAGAAAAAAGCCCGTCCTCCTCTGCTCGTGGTGACCCTGTCTCATGAGCGAAGGGACCAGTGTGGCTGATAAAGATCTGTCCCCGTCCTCTTGAGAAGGCCACTGTCGTGGTTACCAGCATGCCCTGAGCTAGCTGACCAGTGCTACCGTGATGACAGCTGAGTGAGAGCAGGAAGGGCGTTTGGTTAGTTTCACAGCTTCACATGGACATTTTAGGTATTCAAGGAACATTTGCCAAACACACGATAAAATGGTGTTATGGAACTGGTACAAACCCAACTGACTCCAGAATGTTCCTGAATATTTCAGAGAGAGAGCAAAGGGACCTAGGTGAGATGATTGAATGTTAAATTTGGCTAAGTCCAGTGCAGAGAAAATTATGGAAGAAATCATCTATCTCTAAGGTTTTTACAAGATTCTTTTAACAACTGCTCAAGTAAAGTCTGTGTCTGTGCCAGAATTCAGCAGAGAGATCAGAGCCTGTAAAGGGCCTTCTCCAGCTTCTGAGTCTTCAGTGCGTCTGTCTTTTGAGGACAGAGACTGAGAGGCCATTATGACTGAGCAGTTGTGTCTTTAAAAATAAGCAACTTGGAATTTGGGTGATTCAGCTGGGGTTCAAAATCGCACAGAGTTCAACAAGTAAAATACTCTGGCTGAGGCGACTGATGAAGAGGTCCCGGTTTAAAATCACTATTAACATACTGATAATGAAAAACACACTTGCCTACCCAAGCAGGGTCACCCACAAAGAGGGTGATGGAACATCTTTGGGGAGCCAGCAGGCAGTGACACTAACTTACATTGGCTTCCACTCAAAAGGCAGGTCTACTGGACAGGGCAGCGGCATGACTGAGGCTGGACGGCTGAAGCCAAACACGTAGGACATGGAGGAAAGGGACGCGGTGGCAAGCAGGGGCCACTGCCATGGTGCTTTGCTGTCCCCTCAACAAGAAAGCTTATAAGTGAATGCCTGAAAGTGGAGGGGAAGAGCAAGGAGGGGAGGGGAGCAAGGAGAGTGGGATGGGCCCGGTGGGGACCCCACCCCAGCACAGCCCTGGTCTCACACTTTCCTCCTGCCTGTTCCCCAAGGCTGACAAGGAGCAAGAGAAGGAGAGAAACGTACAAGAGAGGAATGACTTTCTCAACACACCCTGGGCTGCTAAAACAAAGTAAAATGCATGTAACTCCTCAGTATTTCTCACATGAGTTAGAAGATATATCACTAAAATACCAAACAAGTACAAGCACTCACAGCCCCAAATAATTCACCATTCATTCAGCAGCCGGGTCTTGTATCTCCTAACGGGCTCCAGATCCCAGCCCAAAAGGTGAAATGAGTTAAATGCATTTGCCGAATGCAAATATGCACATTAATGAGCTGACGGAGTGCAGAAAATTGCAGGCTGTATGTGAAGTGCTTTTCAAAGGAAATAAACTAATTCCATTCCATCCATTTTGTTGTGAAAAGGGGTAAGTGCATCAGCACAGCTTAGCAGGCAAATACCTCCAAAAGGCTAGTCAAAAAAAAAAAAAAAAGTCTTATATACTAGAAGCCTAGTCTAAAAACAACCACAATTTCAACCTCTTTTTTCAGGATTTGTTTAAATATTCAGAAAGTAAATTAATCAAATGCACACAGCTTTGAAACAATCAGGGGGTGGAGGCTGCCTCTCCAGAGTGCTGGTTTGCGGAGGAGAGAGAGGGTTAAGGAATCCCAGCTTGAAATGGGGGAGGGTGCTGACTTCAGATTTACTTTAATATTCATGGGGCTTCCTCCATTTTAATCTTCTCCTTTTAAAAAGATGGCTGTGTTTCCCAGCCTGGCAACTCTGCAGGAGAAAAGCATTGCTCCTTCCTTGCAGAGCTCAGCTGAGTAGGACGAGTGTAGCGTGGAAACCCCTTCGGCCACCGAGACTCCATCATTCCTAAGTGCTTCAACCTGCCAGCCGGGTGCATCCAGACAGTCTCCGCGCCTTCGTGCAATCCCAGATTTCATTACCCTCTGCTGCCAGGAAGCAGGCAGGGAGAACAGACTCTTTGCAAGGATGGTGTGCGAAGACGGGCTTTGTTTGGATTAGGAAATGCCATAGATTCTGGAGGTTTCGTCTTTTCTAAGTTTTGAGTATTTTGCCACTGATCTGCTGGGCATTCCTGGTCCTTTCGGGCTTGCTCTCTCAGAACCGGGAATTCTCCCAAAGCTATCTGTGGACTGTGGCAAGGAGAACATTCCAAAATGCCCGAGGCAAACTACTTGTTATCTGTGTCTTGGGGTTATATCAAGGTGGGTTCATTTGACTATGTTATGCGTCTCTGATAGAATGTGAAACGTTTACATGTTTTCTCTGTGAAGTAGAGGACATCCATGGCCATCTGCAATGATTTGATCTGTGTGTTCATTTAAGCCACTAGGACTTTATATTGTAAACGGAGGGTGTGTTATCATACATGGTATTTAAATGCATTGTACAGTATTTTAATCAGGTTCTTTTTAATCAACTCAATTCTGTAAAAGATGCCTCTTGTTTTTCTTTCATTTTCTCTTAAACTTTTCATATATAATCTCCTCTCACAGAATAGATTGTTACCTCAAATTACATCTTAGAGTTAATTTCAGACTAATGTAATTTTAAAAGTAGCTATGTTTTAGAGTGAAGTTATCATGACCGCTATTAAAATTTTTTCTCCTATGTTTGCGCCTTCAAAAGAAATCAGGCGTTAATTCTAAGGACTCTTAAGAGAATGTTTTTTCCCAAGGTGATATTGGAATAATTTTAAATTAAGGGTGTATTAAATTTTGTAGAAACAGTGTATTTATCTTACGGTATTTACTCACCCAATCTCTCAATTCCGACACAGTGAAATTAGAGACATTTACGGGGATCATATACTATTTTTAAGGTGGTTAATTTTTTTTTTTTTTTTATAAACAGTTCAAGAGAATGCTGAACCGGGAGCTGACACACCTCTCAGAGATGAGCCGGTCAGGGAACCAGGTGTCAGAATACATTTCAAATACTTTCTTAGGTAAGCTGTCAACTGGGGAACCTGTCTCATAACTGGGGATTTTTAGCATTGATTTCTACACTGCATCAGGAACAACATGGTATGAATTTGGTGTGGGGCTAAGTCATAGAAAAATCCATTTAAAATAATAAGGGCAATCTTCAAAGGGGAAAAATAAGCAGGGAGATGATATTTAAGAAGTGAATGAGATTACCCATCAAAGACAGAGGGTCATTATGGGCTGATGTTATTAATACGTCCCTCGGGCCCCGTTGGCCTGCCAGCTTCCATCCCTGCCAAGACTCTGAAGTAACGGACAAGGTTCCGTCTCCCAGACCCTGGGGACAGCACCACTGGCTCTGCTGACAGAGTGGGGTTCTTTAAATTCTTCCAGTAACGAGGCTTCAAGCAAAAGGGCTCCTCCAAGGTGCTTTATAAGGGATGTGGCTGAGAAATAATTCTATAGTAATTTGGTCCATGAGCATAAGCTTTGGAAAAATTCTATTATCGCTTTGCTAAGTTAATTCTTAAAGATAAACGGATGGTGAGGGGAAATTTTTCATATTTTTGAAAGATGTCCTGTTCTGCGAGTGGGGTCATCTTCCCGGTGGGATCCTTTCTTGTTATTCCCCGCATTACGTGGCCGGTATTTAACACACAGCAGTGACCGGAAAGGTTTGATCAGTGCTCCTGTGTCTTGTTTGATTACCAGGTATTTCCTGATCTCAGATTTAAAAGCAATTCTATTGTATAATGAACCTATTTGGACCATTTTGATTTAACAAGGCTTACAGTATCTGCAAATTTGCACTTCAGAGTGAATGGGTAGCGTCTGGATTCTGACTCTGTTTACTTTCAATTGCTGCTGACTTATCCCTGTTTATAAAACCTTATTTTCCAAAGAAATGGCCCGTTTTTACAGCTGAACCTCACACCCTCCCCCTTTTTGACACAGCCACATACTGTGAAATCAATGAGCATTTGCCTAGATATCTCATGGAAACATGGACCTCTTCTGGTTTTATTTTAAAAAATCAATCCCGTTTCTCTAACACCAAAGCAGTTCTTGCTGCCAACAGATCCATCAGCTTTCCCTCTGAGCCGCCTGGTCTGAAACTCCCTGCATTAGCTCCAGTCTGCAGCACAGAGTGACGCGCAGGTGCCTCTGGCTGTCAGAGTCTGCAGCACCCAGCTCTCACCAGCTGCAGCTGCAGCAGCCTTTGTGGGAGAACAAAGAAGACTTTCTCATGCATCCTGGCTCTCAGGGGTGGCTAGAATCTGCACACGAAAACATTACATCCCGATCCTTTTCTCCTCCTTTCTTCCCCCTTTATCGATGGGGCTCTTCCTCTGACATTCCGGGTGTCCCCTGTTTTGTGTGACAACCCATCATTTTTCATAACCAGGGCTCCTGTAGGGACATCTATTATAGGTTAATAGCTACCAAAGAGGAAAATAAAACAAACAAGGGAAAGACCACATTTTTGTTTTTATAAACATTGTACTTTAAAATGCCAGCGCCTGTCCGACCCCTCCCTACCAGTGTCAAGGCGACACGAAGCCTCTGAGCTCTGCCTCGCCCAGCCCGAGCTCAGCAGCCTCTGCATTTGGGGGCCCTTCAGTGTCTTCTAACCGAGGAAATGAGAATATCTGTGTCTACTAATTACCTCCTTTATCATCACAGCCCATAAGGCAGGAAAGATGAGCTCCCAATCTCAACAGTTGGTATCTCAAGAAGGCACAAATGTCAACTCTTTCTGGAACATTCTATTTGGTATTTTGGCAGATCTCTAGAGGAAAACCAATCGTTTGGCTTCCCTGTTCTAAAAGTTAAATTGCCAAGAACAGATGCTGAAGAAGGTTATTAGAATCTCAAACCTCACAGACCCTTAGCCTTAGGAGGTGGGGGGGTGATATATCTGAGTGTATGTCGGCAAACCCATCAAGCAGACTGGATGGACAGATTAGAATTGTAAATGCAGTTAGGAAAACATAGGGAGGAAAGAAAACATCATATAACCAAAAGATGCATCAGCTGGCTCACCTGGAGAACGGGAGCACTGACCCAGGTGACATCCCAGGTCCCTTTTGGCTCTGACACAGGCTCTAACAAAGGACCAAGTTTATCAGTTCTGCTAAGGCACCTGACCACCTGGGTTCTCTGTGGTGAAACCTAGGCTTATAATTTGACAACCTTTAAAAAAAAAATGAACACATAAACAAAGTCTGTTTCCAGACTGCAGAGAAGGCCTTGGGACTGCCGGTCTCCCCTGTGAGCCCAGCGAGTGCTCCTGGGGGAGCCTCTTCATAAACTGTCAGCTCGGCCAAGGCCCTTCATGGCCTCGCGGCCCCATTCTCTTGCTTTGCAGGAGAAAACGAGGAGGCCTGGAGGGGTGAAGTAACTTGACCAAGGTCACTGGGTCATTATGTCCCTGACCCAGGACTAGGCCTCAGCTCTGTGGATCTCTAGACCTACATACCCCGTCACTGCTTGGACTAGGAAAGAAGGCTGTTAGGAACTCAGAACGAGCAGAAGAAAATCACATTTCCGGGCATTCTTGTAATATGTATATTGTTTGGGAATCAGGCCTACATATACACTTCCAGTGATATGAAAGACTCATATAAGAACTCGGCAACCACCCGGTGAACACAAAGTGAGAAGAACTTGGCAATCTGAGTCAGGCCTAATGATCACTGTCCCAGTGCCGTGACGAGTTAGGGTGTGTCATCCTGGGAGGAGGGAAACCCCTGGATGGTGAGATCTGTGAGCTTGTGCTCTGTCCATCTGGTGGGCAGAGAGAAAGGTGGCCCCAGTGGGCCTTTTCATCCTGACACCTGCTGATGCTGCCAAGGGGCAGGGAAGTTCAAAGTGCTTCAGAGGAAACAGAGCAGGAGTCAGGTGGAGAGTGCATAAATCAAAATTTGTTGATGTCATATTAACTGTTAATATTTTCACAGACAGAGAAAAATCATCCTTGTAACCCCCCGGCTCACCATCTCAAAAGCTGGGACTAGCAGTTTTCAAGACTCCAGGAAAGGAGCTTAGGAATTATAAGTGATTAAATGTGAGATCTTAGAAAAAGAGAGAATCAAATTATGCCCTTAGCAGAGCTTGGAGGAGGCCACTTTTGTATCTGGTTTTTATTTGTTTTAGACTGGCCAACTGTTTCCACACTAGATGCTGACCATTCTGTAAATGTAAATTCGCTGAGTGTTTATCATGAATTTTTGAGTCTGTGTCTCAGGTCATTTCCACATTGTCTGGCTTGTGAGCATTTAACAGAGGGAATTCAGAGCAGAGAGACCCATTGGCTGTTCCAGGGGCTGCACAGGGGACCCCCACTGATGTCACACCCACACTGTTCACTGCGGTGTCCAGACACAGCACAACCATGGCTCCCTCACTGTCCCAGTGATCTTTAATTACACAAAGGGGAAAAGCTGCTGGTCCCACTAGAAATGGCTGGCTAGGCAGTGGCACTCGAGACTCTTAACAGCCTCTTGAACCACAGGTTAAGAGAGAGAGCCTGGAAAGGCAGGAGCTAGGGTGGCCTTTCATTCTAGCAAAAAAAGTAGTAATTATTAGAAATGAAGTTCCGGGGAGAAGAGAAATTTCAAGAATATCATAATGTACAGTTTTTGTGCCAGAGAGCACACAGCAAGAAAGAGATTTATTTTTATTTAAAAATATGGAATGCTTCACCAATCTGTGTGTCATCCTTGCATAGGGACCGTGCTAATCTTCTCTTTATTGTTCCAACTTTAGTATATGTGCTGCCGAAGCCAGCACCAGGAAAGAGATTTTTAATAGGAGCCTCAAGGCCTGGGCTCAGAGCTGTTAAGTCACTGTGTCTGGGACAAAGTAATGGCAAAATAAATAACTGTGTTGTATATGCCCTTTGAGCTTGGGCATGTTGCTGACTTCATCTGAAAAATGAGAGTGTGGAATTGTTATTGGTTCCCAAATCCAGCTCTGATCGTCCAAGTCACTTAGGAATCTTCAAAAAATACTGATTCAGCAGGGCTAGGCAGAGCTCATAATTCTGTATTTTTCAGAAGTTTCCTAGGTACTTCTGATGTCTGAATAGGTTGGAAACCCCTGGACTGACAGATTTCTACAAAAATTCCTCCTTGTTTAAGAGTCACAGGTTATGATTCTGGGAGCTGCTGGGTACTCAGGGGTCAAGAATTCCCATGTCCCAGCTTCGTGGGCAGGTGGTGCGCTGTGCCTGAAGCCGGCATGGCCTCCTGTGCTCGCCTTGTCTGCTGGAGTGTCCACAGGGGCCTATGAGTGGCAGAGTCTCTGGGGAGGACATGACTGTGCTGTCATCTGCAGGGGTCTGACAGCAAATAGCCCGGACTCCAGCGTGCCACCTGGGAGCACGTCATTTTCAAATGCAGAGGTTGTCTCTCTGCTAATTTTCACCATAAAGAGATGTATGTGAGGCACTGTTGAAGCTGCATTGACTCCTTCACCCCCAGGGTGTCACCTCATTCAGTGAGGTCCTGGTCAAGCAGTGTGATGTGTTACTGCCTCTGTGGACTCACAGGCATCCTTGTGGCTGAATGAGTTGATGCATTTCTCGGAGGCACTCAGGATACACCCCTGTGACATGAGGTGGGATATTTGATTGCCAGTCTGTTTAATAATGTAACACAAGAAAAGAGCTTCCCTACTCGGGCAAATACTGTTTTCCACTAATCCTGGCTCTTCACTTACCTTAATATAACATAATGTTTTAAAGTAGCAAATGAAATTAACTGTATGTCATTAATAATCATAAATATGTTACTGAGTGTTATTCCTATTACAAATGAGAGACTTTGCTATTATTTACTAGTAGAATTAGTAGACAGGCACAGGCTAAAATGAAACTGAAATTAGGGTCTTCTTCTGAACCTTGCATAGCAGGGAAGCCAGGCTTTAAAATAGATGAAAATCACAAGCCGCTTACTCTTCTACCTATCGCTCATTTAAATTGGACCTTGCTAAAATCATATGTATTTTTAAATCTGAAAATAAAATGAGCAGACCAGAAAGGCTGTTTTGATTAACTTGGGTTTGAGTAATAAGCATTTTTGTCATAGAAACACAGAAGTTACTCACTTCGATAAAAAATGCGTGTAAAATATCAAAACATTGATGCCCTACCTTGAACATACATAAGTGTAATTCTCCTAAATCACACTAAAAACAAAGAGGTGAGGTCACATTCTGTTTCACCACTTCTCGGACAAGTCCTTCACCCGCTGGGCCTCAGTTTGCTCATCAATAATGTGGGACAGCAGACCCACCTGTCTCCTTGCCCACCTCACGAGGGCATCCCGGAGACGCACTGACATGATGCCGTGGGGTCCTTTATGAGCGTCAAAGCCATGTAGCAGGTCGGAGTTGTTTTGGACACTGCGGTAGATTCTCCTTGTCACAGAAGTGCTGACAAACACATGCCTTTCTCTGTTGCAGACAAGCAGAATGATGTGGAGATCCCATCACCCACCCAGAAGGACAGAGAGAAAAAGAAGAAGCAGCAGCTCATGACCCAGATCAGCGGGGTGAAGAAGCTGATGCACAGCTCCAGCCTCAACAACACGAGCATCTCACGCTTCGGGGTCAGCACGGAGAATGAAGACCACCTGGCCAAGGTATGTGGCTGGGTGTGCCACAGACGGATGCCCGTGAGCCTTGTAGAAAGTAGCGGGCGTGCTTCTGCTTAATGATTAAGTCTTGTGATAAGGAAACTAAAGTGGTGTCTCTTTCCATCACTGAGGCACCTGATCAAAGATTGTTTTTTCATACCAAAGAACCCCTTTATTTGAGGGAGTGTCCTGGGCTGGGTTTGTTAATGGACAGTATTGCCTTTCCTCCTGGAATGATACTGGAAAAATTCAAGGGGAGGCCAGCAGGCAGGTCTAAATTGTCCCAGAGTACATTTGGAGGACAGAATATGTGCCAGTGACCAAGGGGGACACCTGTGCCCATGGTTGGGACTGGAGAGGAGTGAAGAGAAGCCAGCCACCCACACTCCAGTGACGGGGGAAGGCAGAGGAAAACCCCGCACAGCCTCCCACCAAGGCATTTCTTCCATGAGAGAACCTGATGGCCCTTCCTGTGAGACCTTAGAAAGCTGTCAGGGAGACTTTCTGAAAGCTGCTGGAGTCAGTTGGTTAAACATTCGGCCCAGTCTCTGGGCCGAGCTTGGATCTCTTACTCTGGGCAGTTAGTAGGATTGGAATAAATTACTCCTTAAATTAGATAATCTTGCAATAATCCCACAACGCAGGCCTGAGTGATTTTTCTCCAGGTTCATCTGTGGCCTAGGAGCTTAGGATATAATTCATACCCGGCCTTCATCACGACCTTTTACATTAAATTGGGCTGACTTATGCACACTCTGGAAGCTGAGTCTTCCTGACGTGATAATAACCCAGGCTGAGGAGTTTCCCTGAGACTGTTTTCCAGCTATTACTAATGGACTAGTGGACAGCAAGGGGAGAGGCAGGAAGCAGGGAGAGTGACCTCCCTCACTTGCAGCCACCTTGGAAAGCAGCTCGGACTGACTGACGGCTGCCACGTGGCAGCCATAGGCCAGGAGCTGAACTTACAGATAGATACCTTGTTTCCCCCAAAATAAGACCTACCCAAAAAATAAGCCTAGCAGGATTTCTATGCATTTGTTAAATATAAGCCCTACCCCGATAATAAGACCTAGTGATGGGCGTGGCTATGCAGCATATCTGCATAGTCACACCATGCATTTTGGCATGGAAAGTGAGAATAAGCCCTAGCGTGTCTTCTTGAGAAAAAATAAATATAAGACAGTGTCTTATTTTGGGGGAAACATGGTATACGTTCTCCCTTTTCTAAAAAAAAAAAAAGAAGAATATAGAGAAACTTGTAGCTATTGTGAAAAGGATACCAACCTCCTACTAGGCCATTTTATTTTCAGATTTTCACGCAGCTAGAGCACTCCTAAATAGGCATCCAAAATTCCAGCCAGCACCCAGAAAATAAATTAAAAGACTGAGACGCACTAGCAGAGATGTCCATTCCTAAATCCCTCTGTTTTTGATCACAGGAGCTGGAAGACCTGAACAAGTGGGGCCTGAACATCTTCAACGTGGCCGGGTACTCGCACAACCGCCCGCTCACCTGCATCATGTATGCCATTTTCCAGGTCGGTGGCTGCAGGGCACGGCGGCTTTCCACTTTTGTAACTTAACCATTTCACTTTTGTGACTTAACCTTCCCCCATTTGGGGGCGTCCACATCCTTATGTTCTAATCAATTTTCCCGCACAGGAAAGAGACCTCCTAAAGACATTCAAAATTTCATCTGACACCTTTGTGACCTACATGATGACTCTGGAAGACCATTACCATTCTGACGTGGCGTATCACAACAGCCTCCACGCTGCCGACGTGGCCCAGTCAACCCACGTGCTCCTTTCTACGCCTGCGTTAGATGTGAGTAGTTGTGGACTGTTTGCACACCTGCCCATCCTCTTGTGGAAGCCCCATACCGCGTGCAGTGTACTTACCAAACAGTGTGATTGGATGCGTGCCTGAGCTGGTTATCAAGAATAGCACCCAGCATTTGAGTTATTTATAAAAAGGGACAGCATTTCAACTTGCTTTGCTTTCTAATATTAATCTTCCCTTTACATCTCTTATAATTGAAAATTATGTAGTTACAAGTCCCATATCACCCCAGGCACTGTGGAGGATATCAGAGAGATAGAACATAAAACAGTCTATACAGCTCCGCTTAGGAGTAAGTATCCACAGGCTCATTCTCCTAAGAATGCATCAGACTGATTATGTGGGTTAAGGAAAAAATATCTGGATATCTAGAACCGAGGAATTGATAATGCTGGAGCAAGCAGCTCCAGCTGCTCAGATAAGACCTGAGCGGCGTCTGGGACTCCTTCCCTCCCGGATGAGCACATCTGTGTGCGAGTGTCACCAGCAATGTGGCTCTGTCCTGACTGATGGGAATGGGGGCCGGGTAACTCCACAGTCTGCTGGCCACTGCCGGGAGGAACCGGACAAACCCCGTCCAGCCCCTTCTCTGCAGATGGGAGGGGAAGAGAGAGTAAACTGGGCACAGCTGTACTGTTTGAGTTATGTATTTTCGGAGAAAAGAAGTCTGAGAAGACTTGGGAAAGTGAGACCCAGCCAAGCGAGCTGGGCCCTGCTGAGGGAGGAGCAGACTGTGTTTATGCCCAGTGGCGGCCTCAGAGGGGGCAGCACTGAGTGTCAGCAGTGTCGTCACTGGTGCCCACCTACCGTGCGGCCAGCACTGGGCAGCACTGAGTGTCAGCAGCGTGTTACTAATGCCCACCTACCATGTGGCCAGAAATTGCTGTAGGTGCCACAGCTTTCCAGAGAGAGGGGAGCTCAGTGTGTCCTTGAGTGATAAGGCTGGTCTTTGAGGAAGAGACAGACACTGCACTGGTACTTGAAGCTCCAGAAGATTTAAGTAGCCACAGGGCTTAAGGGGGACATTTCAGCCTGAGAGTCAGCAGAGTACCACCTGGTAAATGCTGGGTTTAAATCACTGTGCCCAGGTCGGGGCAGAGAAGCCTCATGATGGGCAGGAGGAGCTGAGAGGGGAGGTTAGGTGGACTCCCTAGAAATGCTCGGGGGCCTCCCACAGCGCATGTTGGCGGCTGTGCAGTGAGTGAGTGAACACACTGTAAATGTAGCTTGGGAAATAACTTACACTCGCACGGCTGAGGGTGTGCATCTGGGATATGGTCAGTTTCGCCTGAGTTGCTAAACTGAAAGCCAGTGTCCCTTGCTTTCCTGTGCACCAGGTTGCGGCCCGCTGGCCTGGGCTGTCACCTCCGGTGTTTTACACTCATCACATTGTCCTGCAAAGGCCCTTCCAAGCCTCAGCCTGCAGCTTAATACAGGAGTGAGCACCACCATCAGCCTGTCTCAGAGACCTAGTGACGATGAACAGAGTCGACATTTAACTGAATAGTGCCGTGACTTAGTGATATGAGCACAGTCTTTAACTGAATAGTGCCCTGACTTAGTGATGTGAGCACAGTCAACATTTAACTGAATAGTGCCCCAACTTAGTGATATGAGCAGAGTTGACATTTAACTGAATAGTGCCCCGACTTAGTGATGTGAACAGAGTCAACATTTAACTGAATAGTGCCCTGACTTAGTATGTGAACAGTCGACATTTAACTGAATAGAGGTGCCCTGACTTGTTATAGACACCCACAGTCCTCTCCCAGGAAGAGTCACCCCAGATACTGTCAGATGACCCTGAACAGTCTGAATGGGCAGCGGGGTGGGCACTAAGTGGCTCATGTTCCCCCGCAGGCCGTCTTCACAGACCTGGAAGTCCTGGCTGCCATTTTTGCAGCTGCCATCCACGATGTCGACCACCCAGGGGTCTCCAACCAGTTTCTCATCAACACAAGTGAGTTTTCTGCTGGCACAGTCATTTGAGATAATTGCACAAGTCAGTGTTTACTTTTTTTTCCACCTAATGGTTTCATTGTGGGGAACAACAAGGGTGTGAGGAGGTAACACTCCTATTCCTCTCCTGCTGGTCGGGCCTCTCCTGGATTCTGTGTCCACTCTGGCAGCACAATATTTGAACTTCAGAGAGAACTGGACAGGGTCAGAGGGGAGACATAAAAAGTTCTCAAAGTTGGGCGGTACCTGTGGCTCAAATGAGTAGGGCACCAGCCCCATATACTGGAGGTGGTGGGTTCAAATCCGGGCCCAGCCAAAAACTGCAAAAAAAAAAAAAAAAAAAAAAGTTCTCAAAGTTTGGAAAATATGACATGTGAGGATGAGTGGTAGAAGGAACTATCCTGTAAGGACGAGGAAGGCTTTGGGCCCTGCGACAGAGCCTTTCAGCCCTGCGTAGGCTCTGGCACAGAGCATGGTGACCCACAACTATCCTTGTCTGCTGAGAAACAGCCACGGATGTGGGATCTGAGCATGAGAACCTCCAAACAGAAATGAGGTTCCATAAAAGCACTGAATGGGTTTCCGAGCTTCAGAATGAACTGCCATTAACAGGTAGCTTCACAGCCTGTCTTCCAGCTGCAAAGGGCTGATGCTGGGTGGGGACTGGCAGAGGGTGGCCTCCGTGACCGTCAGGGTGGCCCAGCCATAGGATCCCAAGCCACACTCAAAGCTTTTGTCAGGCTCAAAATACTTGGGTTACATAGTAATGAAAACTCATTCATTCTCTCAATTAATGCACTAAGTGCTACAAATGCAAGTACATTTTTTCTTAAGAATATTAAGAAACAGTTACCCTGTTGTGGTCCTGCTGAGCATCAAGTGTCGATGGTTTTATAGAAATGAGACTTAAGCTACTTGCTGTAAAACTGTCCTGGTCCTTGTTCCTCAGAATATCTGAGTGACTCGGGTTTGAGATCTACACTTCTTTTTTTTGACCTCATTCTTCTATTGACAGAACTTTGGTTGTCTGAGGTCTATAGAAGGAAAAGGGGATTTTAAACTACAGTGAATTTTAATCAGAGAGAAAGCTTATGCACCAATGTCTACTAGAAGTATTATTTTTCTTGGAAACTGACTACTTTGGTATGTGGGGGACACTTCTACGAAAAAAATGACATGCAGGTGATAGTTCTTGAGATGATTTGTAGAGAACTAGATCTGATTTTATATTGAGATAAGCTGGTGTTTGAATCAGAACCTTCAGATTGTCATCATTTTGTCTTGTTTGTTAGATTCAGAACTTGCTCTGATGTACAATGATGAGTCTGTGTTGGAAAACCATCACCTCGCTGTGGGCTTCAAACTGCTGCAAGAAGAGCATTGTGACATCTTCTCGAATCTCACCAAGAAGCAGCGTCAGACACTCAGGAAGATGGTCATTGACATGGTAGGACGTCAGCCTCTCTGCCTGCCTCCTTCATCACCCCTCTGCTGCTCCCCCCATGGGTGGACTGAATTAAGAGCTTCCCTTTTCTTTTACCCAAGGTCTTGGCGACGGATATGTCCAAACACATGAGCCTGTTGGCAGACCTGAAGACGATGGTGGAGACCAAGAAGGTCACCAGCTCAGGCGTCCTTCTCCTGGACAACTACACTGACCGCATCCAGGTATCTTTTGCCAGCCTTGGACTTAGCACAAACCCAAGCCAAACTAAAGAAAACAACAAGTAGAAAAGGAAAAAACCACAAATTCGGTTAGTTACATACCCTAGGCTACTACTACAGCTTTAGGCTTATTTTAAGAACAAGTTATAAAAAAAATAGACTTTTGAGTTTATCCTCTAATTTGTGAGAAAAAATATAAACCTATTTATTGAAGTGCTTAGTTCTAAAAATAAATTGCAAAATCTATTTGTAACAGGGCATACGTGACTGCTGATCCCAAAAGCTCATGCTTGGATTTGAGCCCCATTGACTTGAAATTGGGTCTGTGTTAGACATACAGACCGCCATCAGCTGGCCCCTTCTTTCCACAAGTGGAAAACATGACCACGTCTGCTTTGAGTAATTCTTTGCATTCTTTCCAAACTGAGGAAAGGAGACAATATACCAACATCTGACCTCAAAGGTCCCTTCCAGCTTTTAAAGTCCCTGTGGGTCTGGGAAGACACACATTTTCCCTCTTTGGGTCTGTGTCTGATGGTGAATAACCAACCCTAGCCAGCTCTGTAACAGTACTGCTTTTGGGGTGCAGGTGTCATGATTACCAGGCTCCTAAAATGTTCCCAGGCCTGGTACCGAGCGTGCGGGGAGGAGAGGTGTCGAGGCTCTGGCGTTATTCACACGTGATTTCACGGGTTCCCACCACGTGGCCCTGTAGGTCCTTCGCAACATGGTGCACTGTGCGGACCTGAGCAACCCCACCAAGGCCCTGGAGCTGTACCGGCAGTGGACCGACCGCATCATGGAGGAGTTCTTCCAGCAGGGCGACAAGGAGCGGGAGCGCGGCATGGAGATCAGCCCCATGTGTGACAAGCACACAGCCTCCGTGGAGAAGTCTCAGGTACCCAACATGAAATTTGCAGAGATTCTGTGAGCTCCGACAGTCTCAGGACGGGGGAGGGGCGTCCGTCTGGTCCCTTCATTTCACAGACTGTGTCGTGAAATGACACAGAGGCAGCCGGGCATTCAGTTCCTCCTGGCTCAGCTGACTTTCCACGGCACACAGTTTCACGGGTGGGGATCGTGCACTCATCCCAAACCACAGAGTTTTGGAGTGTATGTCCCCAGATTGTTCGGACAGTTGTCTAGGACCTTAGCCAGTCCAGCTGCTGTACCCCATCCCGTCCAGCTGCTCTCCTCCTCATCCTGTTCCCACCCCCGGCTCTGTTCTGTGTCCACAACCCCCCACTGTCTCCCACCAGAACCCCCACAGTCGAGCCCAGTCTGGCCCCCTTCCGAGGTTGCCTCCAGGCCTTAGAGAACATGCTGACATTGTCTGGCTGTACTCATAGCTGCACATTCTCTGTGTGCTGAGGACAGGGGCAGGAGGCCACACAGAAGTGTACAGATGCCAGTAGCTGCAGAATATCTGTGCTAGGAAATACCAGCATCCCTACAATGGCTTCAGGGCTCTTTGAAATGTCATTTCTTTCAGGAGAACGAGCTGAGCCAGAGGCTGTGAGTAAGGATAGGTTCACAGGTTGTCCCAAGTCTTCATTCCAAAACCATCTGCAGTGTTTTTTTAAGTGTCTATCCTCTTTCCCCCACTACCTGCAAATCTCGAGTTTGCATACACCTGTGAGATGAATGTACAGTTCCTAGTGTTTTGCTGCTTCTTAGAGAAACCCAGTGACATGAAACTGAGACCAACAACGGTGCTGAAGTCAATGTGCTGTGGAAACGTAGGCGCACTGGATGAGTCAGGGCCGGCGCCGTGCCTCAGAGCCTTACCTGGAACAAGGAGGCCTTTAACTAAGAGAAGTCGCGCCCTTTAGTAGCAGCAGTGATGCTCTCTGCGTGATGTTCTGTGCCGTTTTCCACACATGATCCCATGTGAACCCCTAAACAGCCTTGTGAGATGGGTAAGGCAGGCGTTCACCCACATGTCTGGTGCAGAGCCCTGCTCTAGGTCCAGCTCAGCAGCCACGTCCACCCAGAGCCCCTCACTCTCTGTCCTGTGGGCGAGTCTCCCTGCGGCTGTGACGCCACCATCCACCGGCGGGTCCCACGGGTGGGCTCTGTTGGACCTTCTCTCATTAGTCTGGCAGCAGAGATCTTGGCCGGGTGCTCTGGATCACAGAGCTCTCTCCGCCATGACCTAGGAAGTAGCGACTGGCAGCGGCCTGTCAAAACGTCCTCAGCATTTCTTAACAGAGGCAAACAAGGGAGAGGAGATGACGGCATTGCCTCAAGCTCATTCACCTTTCTCTTTTGGCTTGAGCTTGTTATTTTGGGTCCCTGGAAAATACCCTGAAAATTGTCTCTAAAATCCACAAAACACCCATAAAGAAGTAAAAGGGAGAAGGACAAAGTGGGCAGGAGAGAAATATCTGAATTGCCCACGGTCAAGTTCTTATAATCAGTGCAGATCAGAGGTGCCCAACCTTGGTGTGAAGGCTTGTTTGCTAAGGCCAGGAGAGCCCCAGAGGAAAGGGCGCGTGTGTCCAGATGTATGAATGGAAGTCACATACAGCCCAGCTTCTCGTGTACAGCTCAACTCGGGTGCATTAAATGACTGGCAGGATGCCAGCATGTTAACAAAGAAAAGTTCCCAGCAGCGTGGAACACTGCCTATGTAACATCCCAGGGGCGCCCTGCCCACCTCCTGCCGCCTAGCCTGCCCAGCACCCCTCTAGCCCCCTAGACCATGGCCGGGAATTCCATTCTCTCACTCAACTCCTGCCTATTCTCCATCTCTACCTGCCCCCACCCCCGTGTTTCCTGTTTGTCGGACCATGTGGAGGTCAGCCTAAGGCCGCCTGGCTAGCTTATGCCGGATGCCCAGCCCCCGGGAACCCTAACAGAGCCACGGCCTCACGCTGCTCACAGGGGCGCCAGTGGCAGCGGCTGCTCCCTGGTCTTCACTCTCCCTTCTTTCTCCTGGTGGAAAGGATATGTGCCCTGTGGACCCCAGACAATGGCACACGTCCCGCAGAGGGGATATGGGTTTGTTCCAGGGCATGGAGTATTTTCTAGCATTTTATCAAACTCCTCAATGGGCAAAAAACATCCCAGCAAACTGGAGAAACTCCAGGGTAGTCAGCGTCCCACCGTTCTGAAGCAGAGGTAGAAGCTAAAGTTATCAGAGACTCTCGAGTCAGAGCGTGTTAGACGTGGGGCTTCCCTCACAGAATGACTCACAGAATTCAAGAGCTGTCAGAGTCATTCCCGGCCAGGATTACAGCCAGACTTCTGGTCTGGTGTATGTAAAAGAAAAGCAGTCTGTCACTGTGGGATGGACACAGCTTTGGAGTCACTTACCAGTGTGTGACAAGATGTCCCTCTCACTGAGCCTCCCTTTTCTCCTCTGTACATGGTGACGGTGTCGTCACCTTGCAGGACTGACAGTCAGCACAGTGGCGGCCCCAGTGCAGGGCCAGCCCCACGGCGAGTGCTCAGATAACGGGGTCCACTCGTACTGATCTCTCTGGGGTTGTGATTGTTCCTTTGCGTGGGAACCAGGACAGCGAGCTGTGGGGTCCCCAGAGGCGCCTCCCTGTAATGGACATGTGGCCTTTCCTTCCTCCAGGTGGGTTTCATCGACTATATCGTGCACCCCCTGTGGGAGACCTGGGCGGACCTCGTGCAGCCCGACGCCCAGGACATCCTGGACACATTGGAAGATAACAGGAACTGGTACCAGAGCATGATACCCCAGAGCCCCTCCCCGCCGCTGGACGAGCAGAGCAGGGACTGTCAGGGGCTCCTGGAGAAGTTCCAGTTTGAACTGACCCTGGAGGAGGAGGACTCGGAAGGTCCTGACAAGGAGGGAGAGGGCCACGGCTACTTCAGCAGCACCAAGACACTTTGTGTCATCGATCCAGAAGATGGGGACCCCCTGGGAGAGACTGACATAGATGCCGCAACAGAAGACAAGTCCCCCATCGACACTTAATCTCCCCGTCCATGTGGAGAGAACATTCCACCCCTAAGGAGTGTGCCAGCCGTGTGTGGGGCCAGCCCACCATAGGCCGTGGCTTGCATGGGACAAAGCCGCTTGGCCTTTCCAGTTACTTGAGTTTGGAGCCAGAACGTGAGACCGTGAGCTGAGCAGCAGCCCGGGACACCCTGCGGCTGGCCTGCCACGCTGCCAGGGCAGTGGGGGGCTGAAGCTCAGGAGTGTCCGGAGGCCGGCTCTGATGGGGACGAGACACAGCGTGGAGAAATAGTCCACGCTCGGTGTCGGGAGCCTGTCTCCCAAGTGACCAGACTGACAGCTTCTTGTATGAACCTGCTCACCTGTCCCTTGTCTGCCCACCTGTGTGCCTTTTTTGTAAAACATTTCCATGTCTTCAAAATGCTCGTTGACTACCTAGAGTTTAGTATATCAACTTCTACACGAGAAGCATTCAAAGTTGACATAACTTTTTTGATTCTTTCTGGAAGAAAAAAAAAAAAGGAAAGAAAACCGTCTTCCTTCTTTCTTGGGCAATATTTTTCACTTGACTACAGTTACTTTGCAAATGGACAGGACACCCCTCTAACCACATTCTCCTTCCTCCCCTCCGTCCACCCGGCTCCACAGCTGTGTCTCTGTGCCTGCTTCATACGGTATCTCTCCTCTGGAGCTGCACTCTTCTGCTGTGCACAGAACAAAGAACAAACTGGGGAGTGGGAAGGGCAGTTGTGTCAATTACCGTAAGAGTCTATGTAGAAACCAGCTTAACAAGGCTCTGTGCCCTGCTGTGCCCTGACCCCGCTGCCCAGGGGCAGCCCTGTCCCATCCTGCACCCCCCACTCACCATACGATTCTGCGCTGTTTCACCGTGATGCTGCCGTCTCTCTCTCACACTGCCTCTGCGCTAACACCCCGATCCCTGTTTACAATCCTGTATTTATTACTCAATGTATATAATGTAATGTTTTGTAAGTTATTAATTTATATATCTAACATTGCCTGCCAATGGTGGTGTTAAATTTGTGTAGAAAACTCTGCCTAAGAGTTGCAACTTTTCCTTGTAACGTTTTGTATTGTGTATTATGTGACCCTAACATGGCTTATCAGAGACACGGCCCCTCTGGCAGTGAGGACGGCAGTGGGCTTCTGTTTGGAGATTCTGCACCCTCCCGGGCTGAGTTGCTAATACTGCACAACCCTTTATGAACCAGTTTTGGAAATAAGATTCTCACATTAGATACTAAATGGTTTATATTGAGCTTTTACTTTTGTATAGTTTGATAGGGGCAGGGGGGCAGCAGGAGGTAGATTTTACCCACATCCTATCCAAATCTGTGTACACATGAGTTGGGTTATAACTGGGTTCTACATAATCGTGGCTTTGGTTCAAAAAGCAACACTACATTTGCTCATAGAGGATTCTTCTGAGTGTTCCCAAACTACTGACTTTTTGAAGAGCTAGCCTCCTGCCTGCCCATGACTGGGAATGTCATGTTCTAATTCATTACAAAAGAAAACAATAAAAACAATGTGAATTTTTATAATAAAATGTGAACTGATGTAGTAAATTACATGAATGTGAAGCTTCTTCTGAGAACACTTGGGAGGCCTCAGACTGGTGTCAGTTTCATTCTGTAAAAAGTGTTTCAGGCTTTCGGTTCAGCTTTGTGATGAACAGTCGAGAAAACAGCACAACCGAGTGTGGCCGGCGGGTCTGTGCATCTGTGCGCCCTGCATTGTTTCAGGTGGACACTTGACCATTTCCAGAAGTTTCTCACAATGTATGTTATGGTATTATTATTATTATATGTTGTGTTCAAACGCATTCTTAAGAGCCTTTACCCAGGTGAATAAACAACGGCATGATCAGATTAGACTGTAGGCCCCGTGATTTTGTGGTTAGTTCTGACGTATTAAAAACAGATCTTTCTGTTCTTTCCAGCCATTCCCCACAAAGAAAGCCAACCACTTTATCCGGTCAGCCTCACAGCTGAAGTTTCAAAATCTGTGTCCAAAAAGTCCCCCAGCTTGGAACGTTTCACTTTTTTTCTTAGCAGCTGTTCACCCAGCTCGGTGGTGCGGGGAAGGGGTTGGTGAAGGAAAACACACATAACTGCTTTGTTTCATCTTCGACCACTTCCTTCTACCTCTTTAAGAATTTGAAGAGGCAGGTGGATTGCCTGAGCTCAGGAGTTCAAGACCAGCCTGAGCAAGAGTGAGACCCCGTCTCTAAAAAAAGCCAGGCACTGTGGTGGGCGCCTGTAGTCCCAGCTACTTGGGAGGCTGAGGCAAGAGGATCACTTAAATCCAAGAGTGTGAAGTTGCTGTGAGCTGTGACGCCATAGCACTCTACCAAGGGCATGAAAGTGAAACTCTGTCTCAAAAAAAAAAAAAATTGGAGAATTTAATCTACTAGATAAATAAAGGGAATCCCCAACTTGGCTGCGTCCTCCAGAAAAATGAATCATAGATCAGAGAACATCAGCCTAATGTTTGCCAGGTCATCCCACTGATTCACCTGACACACAAAAAACCTGTGGCCCAAAGACTCCTCTTAAGCTGCAGTCCACAGAGCATGGGCAGGGGCTCACACCCTTCTCAGGGATCCATGCAGTCTCCTGCTGATCATATGGTGTGATTTTATGTCTGGAAAGAACTGTTTGAACATCATAAGAAAAATACTTAAATGCTTTGTTGAAATCCTAAAGTCAGCATTTAAAAATATTTTATCTTAAGAGGTGTGTGTGTGGGAGGAGGTGGCACACAAGGATCCTGGTGGTCCACAGAGCTCATCCACGGGACGGGGTCTGCCCTAAATGAGCTCCTGGAGCTGGCTGGAACCACTGCGTTTCTCTACAAGGACTCGTGAAGATAAGCTGACATGCAGTGCCAGCGTGCTCGGGGGGCCACAGGACTCGTGTTTCCAGCACTTTCCACACCTCTGATTTCTGAGGGCACCTTACTGTCACTGAGCTTTGACAGACTGAGTGATAAAGCTGGTCACGGTGCCCACAGGTGTGACGACCATGATGGCTTGTTAAAAAATCCAAATACTTGATCTTCTTGGGAAAGAGCAGAGGACATGGGGGAAGCCTGATTTGAAAACCTCTCCATCCCTGGCCCTTTCCAGCACCATTTTAGATACAGCAAATCACTTAAATTTTCTAAACCAAAAACGTATCTGATCGAAAGCATCCAGTGACAGGGAACTCAGCAACATCCTTTCAAATAATGTAACTTATTAGGTTTCTGAGATGCAGTCAGATTTTACTCCTCAGAGCACCCTCTGATTTGTGGTTTCCATTTCATATGATTCCTTCTCTGGTCTCCCTTTCCAGTTGGAAATAGGAGCCAGACTTCCAGAGGGTTTGACTACATGACCTTGGGGAAAATTGTGTGAGCTTCCTGCAGCTCCATTTCCTCATCTGTAAAATCAAGGCATTAACAACCCAATGTTAATGTCCCAAGATTATTGTGAGGGTTAAGTGCTAAAAGTTGGGAACTATGGTTTCTGCATTTAGCAGAGTCTAAGTGTGAGTAGCCAGAGGCAGAAGCTTCCTGCCTGTAGTTCCTGAAATCATTTTTCCTATGACCTATGTTCACTAGTCTGGTTGAATTATTCTGGAGTTGTCTGAATAGACAGAGCTCCTGTTAGGATGAGTGTTCCAGAACCAAGCACCACGCTTGGGTCATGGCAGGGCTCCGTGTGACTCTCTCCCTTCCTGGTTCTGAACATGGCACCAAAGCCACCACTGAGTTCAGGTGGGGCTGGCAGGTGCTTACGGGCAAACAAGACCCTTCATACCATTCCCACCAGCCTCTGTTAGAGCGAGCCTCCTCCGTTTTGTACTCGTATAATTAAGTGTTTGAACTTCAGTGTAGAATTTGTACTTTTACCTGAAAAACCAGTAGCATGTAGGAGAAAGGGTGTTCCATTCACATCAGATTAATCTCTTTAATCTACGTGTAAAGCCCAGCTCTAGCACCACTTGATGACCTTGGAGAAGGCATTTTTTCTATAAAATGGAGGAATGTTACTCATATCAGAAAATTTTTGGGGAAGAATAAATGAGGCATGGGCACATTCCCGGTATAGAATGAGTGAGTGTTTATTAGAGATATTAACACCCTTCCGTGGTGAGTAAACAAGATACTGAGCACATGGAAAACGTCTCTCTATTATGAGTTTGAGTCTATCCATTTTGGCCTAGTCATTTTGAATTCTGATTCTCAAAATGTATTAACTATGCCTCCATCAAGATCTGTGCTTTACATCTTTGATAATTAGGTATTTTATACTCTTATGTCACAGCCCACCGCTGCCACCGCTTGTCAGGGCCCAGGACTGGCCAGGTCTCAGGCCTGGCTTAACTAGGTTCTGGACGTGGACTGCCAAGCTACCTTGCTCAGGAACCATTTCTCTCAGGTGCCTGAGGGCTGTCTACTTTAGCAGGAGAGAGAGAGAGAGTCTTAGAGAGAGTAAAGCAGTCTTCTTAGAAAGATAGATCTTAGTCTTTAACAGAGCTTGGTCTTCAACAAAGAGACGCCTGCTGGCGTTCTGCAGGCAGGAGAGGAGACAGAGTCAGAGTAAGCAAGTCTGTGAGAGAATGCACACGCTCCGACTGCCTGCTCCTCCAGCCTAATTAAAAGGCTGATCTTGTGCCTCTTACACCACAGGTGTAGAGACCAATTCACCAATGTTCTCATCTCGCGAGCTCTCATGCGTGTTAGGAGAGCTAAATCCCACTCCATGCCCTTTTCACCAAGGTGTTCCATTATTGAGCTATACAGGTATTTCTTATAACACTCACTCCTCCTGGCCATAGGCTATACGGGCTGCTACACTCTTATTCTCACTTTAGTAAAAGTGTTAAGCAATGTAGGATGGGGAATGGATGTGAGCTAGGCTGCCAGCCGCCCTCTAGATCAGCGCTGATCTGTTAGTCAAGGTTCCAGGGGAATGGTCCTGAGTCAATTATAAATTCCCCATCACGTGGCCATCACGTGGGCCAATCAGGAAGAACGAGATCAAAGTCTGACACTCAGGCACCAACCCAAAGCCTCGCCTCCTGGGCACACTCTGCGGACCCTCACTCACGGAAGGGTCTATGCCCGCACGGCTCATCCTCAGGAACTAATGATGGTTACTTCACATTCAAGTAGCCTGAGAAGTATCCAATAACAATCCACTCTGGGACTTTTCAGGCATCAATTTCATGCTTTCTTTATGGAAAGGGAAATGGCATTTGCCTACTATGCAGCTGCTGATTTATGGTCTATTTTGCTCTCTCTGCTTTCTCAAAGATCAATTCTGCATCAAAAACATGCTGTGAGGTCCTGTCAACAGTCCAGGAAATCACGTGCCTGGAACACAGAACTGCTTCGAGAGCAGAGAGGGTCTTTCAGTATCTTTTTGCTGTGTTCGGCGTGTCTAACGGAGAGTGTGGTCCTCGCACACTCTGAGTTAAGGGCTAATGTCCTTATAATGTCCTTAATAAGGAGACAACTGTCTCCTCCCACTGAACCCACAGTCTCAGAAAGGAGGCCCATGGAAGAGTGAAGAGGACAAGCAGATCTGTGTACCAGCTCAGATGGACTCCCCCGCACCACGCCTGGTTCATCCGTGATACTTTTCAGGCCCTGTTCTGAGACTCCGTCCCTGTCCTTGTGCATCCGAGCATACAGGAAAGTGGGTGTGTGTTACAAACGTGCTCGAGTGCAGGGACATAAAACACAAATGTGGGAGCAGCAAACTCTTGGTGGGAGGACAAGGTCAGGTCTTCAAGGACCAAATGGACCAGGAAAGAGCAGTCAGGAGGCCCACGTTCCAGAAGGAAGGAGGAACGTGAAGATGGGGATGGAAGCATATGTTTGAGGCCAGCGTGTTCACAGTTCACGTATTCAAAAATATTTGCTGCTCTCCCAGACAGTGGGGACACAGAGACTCACAGGAGAAGAGCCCTGCTTGTGAAAACTGCGGTCATAGTCGGTGAAACAGTAACAACCGTTTCGAGTGACTGTGTTGTCAGTAATTGTACAGGAGGATCTTGGTAGAAGCATCTCCGGGTTTCTAGCTAGAAGATCACACTATCAGCAAAAAGGGAGAGTTTGGCCTCTGCTTTCCTGACCTGGATCCCCTTGGTTTCCTTCCCTTGTCTGATTGGTGTCGCTAAGACGGCCAGTGCTATGTTCAAGAGCAGTGGTGACAAAGATGTGTACTCAACACAAGGTGACAAAGATGTATACTCAACACAAGAGCCCACAGTTGACAAGCTGATGGACAAAACGTGGTGGATATGGACCGTGGGGTCCTCCTCGCTGAGCAAAGCAATGAATTAATGTCTTTTGTAGCAATTTGGATAGAACTGGAGAGGATGATCCTAAGTGAAGTATCTCAAGAATGGAAAAGTAAACACCACATGTTCACTTTCTAGTAATTTGGAGCTACTTGGCGGGCACACATGGGCACAGAAAGAACTAAAATTTGCTGGAAATTTGAAGTGAGGGAGAAGGGAGGAGCCAAACCCTACCTGACGGGTACAGTGACCACCATTCGGGGGATGGGCACACCAAAGCCCCTGACTTTAACGAATGTTACACAAGTATCCATGTAACAAAAACATGTGTGTGCTCTTAGCAGTTTGAAATATAAACACGTAAATTAATAAAATGCAGACCGGCCATGGGATTGTTGACAACATTTTCCTGGGAAGCGGAAGTGATGTGACCCAAAGCACTGACAGAGGAATTAGTCTTAGAAGAAAGGTCATTTTTTCCAATAAAACAAAAAAAGGAAAGGCACAGCTATAAGTGGACTTGTGTGTTCGCTGGGGCTTCACTTGAAGGGGCTCCTTTCTTCTGACGTCTGACACATTTTCTTTTAAAGCAAGAGCCTTGGCCTTTTCTCACTCACCGTTTCTTTTAACCGAGAGGAGCTAATTTAGTTAAAATCACAACACTTCCAGAGGATGCTAGATGGACCAGCCCCCTAATCGTCAGAGGAAAATGGGAGTGTGGAGCCTGAAGAAGTGATTATTCTAATGGGAGAAGAGAAATGGTAGCAACCTGGAAAGACACACAAAAAATTATATAAAAAGAAAATTAATTCTTGAGTCTACTACAGATGGGATAGACACTAATCAAAGTGAAGGGAAGGTGTGTTTGAACTCACAAGCAAGACAAACAGAATTTTCTGACTATTCTTGACCAAAAAAGGAATTAAGTGACTTTAGATGTGGTGAAACCTCAGATCTTGAATGTGGTTGTTGTTCAAAGAGATGTTTACTTCTTGGAACAGATGTAGAGGGACCAATTCCGGCGTGAGGGGGACACAGAAGGGTGAGAATTACCATTTCCTTGTTTTTCTGCCCTTTGCAGCCCAAAGACCATTTGTCTCCGCTTCATCGTGAAATTCATTCTTTGGGCAAAAAAAAAAAAGAAAAGAAAAGAAAAGATAGGCAGTAAGGATTGTCAGGCTGGAGTTCTCCTGCAAATTGCATTATCTCTACCATGTCAGCAGGAGCTGTGAGGCTCCCGGTGCCCGGCGGCTGCGTCCCCGGCAGCTGCGTCCATGGTGGCTGTCCACATGTGTGTCTCTGTGTGTGCATTCTGTCTGGCGTGTTTTTCCCTAGAGTTTATGTTCATCAGATGAATGTCCTGAGTCTTCTCTTGTGGCCCCAATCTTTTGTTTTCATTCTGGGAAAGATGATCTTCCTCCTATCATTTCGATACCTATTACTTACAGCCTGAGCTCTTCAGAGAGCATTCTTGTGCAGTCACGTGAGTTGTTTCATTTTCTTCCAAACATCCAGGAATATTGGTCCTTTGGGTAGCACCTTATAACTTTACGGTGTCACAGGCATCACTGCAGTGATCATCACACAGACCCCTCAGGTGCCAGGTGACCCTCCCAGCTCCATCCTCACCCCCACTGTCACTGTCATCGTTACCTCCACCAGCTGTTTTAAATGTGACTCCAGGTGCTCCACTAGAGAGCCGAGAAGGGGACGTGTGCATGGCATCTGCAGGTCAGTTAATCAAAAATGATTTAGTAAGTACCTGAGACCTGCCAAGCCCTGTCTAAACTCTTAGGATAAAATTTCAAAAAACAAGCTAACTGCACAGACCATCTAGAGCAGCGGTTCTCAACCTGTGGATCGCAACCCCTTTAACAATGAAAATACATGGCGGCATTAGGAAGGTTGAGAACCACTGATCTAGAGGAAAATTAATCAAATGATTGAGAAATGAACACAAGTGTGCTCAGAGTCATTGCTTTTGCTCTTTTAGTTTTCCTATTGTTAGGTCTTTTGAGGTTAATATGACAAACCTACCCCAGAAACTCACAGTACTTTCCTGCAACATCCCTTGCTCACGCAGAAAACGATCTTACACCTCACTCACTCAGAAAACAACCTTACACCTCACTCACTCAGAAAACGGCCTTACACCCTGCACAGCCACACAGAACTAGAAGGCAGCAAGCCAGGCAGTGCACACGTGTCCCCTCAGCTCCTCGGGGGGTGGAGGGAAGAGGACCACTTGAGCTCAGGACTTCAAGTCTAACTGAGCAACATAGTGAGACTCCATCTCCAAAAAGAAAAAAAAGACCATCTTCAGAAGAATAAGTTCAAAACAAGTGACATCATTTTTATCAGGAAACATTTAACATTTATTCAGCTTAATGCTAATAACTTTTTATATCATTCACTCCTTCATTTTTCTAGAATTACGTTTTGCTGCCAATCTATTTTGGAGAACAAAATAGATTGTACTCTTCAAAGTTATATGTTCAACAAATAATAAGAATAGTTGAAAATTATTGGTGCTTTACCCATAACCCATTCAGTTCCCACCAGTTATATAAGGCAGGAACTCCTGGGAGCCTGGTTTTCGGTATGTGAGAACTTTGGGACGGACTGCAGGAATAACCAGTGGGGCAAGGACGCCAGCCTTGACGCTAAGCCTGGGGTCTGCTGGTCTGGTCACAGCCCGTGCTGCCTGCCCTGCCTGGTAGCTTTCTAAGATTTCTGCTAAAACATTCCAGGTTACAATTACTGTGGCCTTGTTTATCATGTCTGATAGCTTTTCTCAAAATGTCATTTGGGTTCTATTCTAAAAAAGTGGATGAGTTTATATTTTCAACATCTGTAGTTTTTACTAGAGTAGTAGAGATTTTAAAAGACACTCTCTGAGTCTGCTTAGCTTTGAGGAGTTACCTTGTTGGGGGAATGGGAAGATGAGGGAACGTTTTATTATAGTACAACGGGGAAAGCACCAGGTAGCAGTGAACCCAGGGCATAAGGGGTAACAGAGAAAACTAGCTCTCCTAAGGAGACAGAAGGGATAAGGAACGTAGTCTGGGAAAAGATGATTAGAATCCAACAGATGCTTCATAGTTTAGCTCCATCTCTTAAGATTTGATTTAGATCATGCACATCTATGCTTGGACAACCATGCGGACATGTGTGCAGGCCACACACTGCCTGGCACAAGGGCAGGCGAAAAGAAAGGAGTCAATAAATATTTGATGTGTCAACAAAAATTCTCTCTCTCTCACACACACACTCTCTGGCTCTCTCTCTCTTAACTTACCAGAAGCTGTCTTCAACTTTAATTCTGTGCTTGTTTTTCTTTACACACACTTCAGGACACATACAACTGCCCTGGTTTGCACCAGAGGGTGAAAGTTTCTATCCAGTCCAACATACAGACTCCTTATCCACACACCCGCCTTGCGAACTGCGTTAGCTGCTCAAAGTGCCTTAACAAAGGCCCCCAAACTTGGTGGTGACTTACAACAACAGAAATGTATTGTCTCGGTCCAAAATAATTCAGGCAAAGCCATGCCACCTCTCAGGGTCGTCCTCCCGGCCTCTCCCACTTCTCACTGTTGTAGGCACTCCAGGGTCTGCCGCTTTACAAACTCTGGGTCTGCATCACACAGCCCTCTCTTCTGTGGGCCTCCTTCTTCCCTTCTTGTCTCTTATAAGGATACTTGTTGTGGGATTTAAGGCCCATTAAATTATCCAGCATGATTGCGTCTTGAGATCCCTAATTTCATCTGCAAAGACTTTTTCTTCAAACAAGGACATATTCACAGATTGGAGGGCTAGGATGTGGGCATAGCTTTGGGTGAGCCGCAGTTCAGCCCACTACAGGCCCATTCCCAACTGGGCCAGGACAATGGGGAGAAGGGAGAGGTGCTCACACCAGATGCAGAATTTAGGGGCATTTCATCATCAGTCAAGAGGAAGAATATTTTCATTCAGTCTATCTCTGAAAAATCAAAATTAATATAAAAAGTCAATGTTGGACCAAATATAAAATTTGAAAATAAAGATAAGGTCAGTCTTGTGGACTATTTTTCCCTACATGGCCTCTGTCCAGGACACGGGCCATTGCCTGGATCCCCAGGGGCAGCTTGGGCTTTGGACCCACAGTGAGGATGAGCTCAGCCAGCCCCAGGATTCCCCCCTCACCATTTAGGTCACCCTTCTCAGAAACATTGCTCCAGGGAGCTTTCTCAAGACCAGGCTACTATTCACTGCACTGCTCGCTCCATTGAGCTTTTGTTTGTCTTATGAATTGTGAAACACCCCCTGAGAAGCTAATTAAAATGGAAGTCAGCACTGCCAGATCCAGGAAGCCTCCAGAGGAGCACTGCGGCTGCCAGAGAGTGTTATTAACACTCACCCAGCTCCTCACCGTGGCTGCGGGCTCAGGCAGAGGAGACTGAAGGACAAGTGGGCACAAGTGACCTCTGAACGGTGACTGTCAGGTGGGGCTGCTGACCCCCACCACCCAGAGAAGCCGGGAAAAGGCACCTACTATCCTTGTGATTAAAAACCTACTGTGGTTGGATGGAGGATAAGAACTGGAATAAACAAAATTCCCTGCTTCTTGTCACTACTGAGAAACAGGAAATGCTGTCTACATTTGATTTGTATGCAATGTCTTGAAGCTAAATGAATAAGACAGATTCATAAGTTGGGCCCAGAAGTAAAATAAAAATATAAAATCTCATATGAAAGAATAACCATGGAAAAAGTGTAATAGAGAAATAAAATCTTGGCCAGGTGCAGTGATACACACTGGTAGTCCCAGCTACTCAGGAGGCTGAGGCAGGAGGATCACTTGAGCCCAAGAGTTTGAGGTTGCTGTGAGCTGTGATGTCACCACACTCTACCAAGGGCAATGAAATGAGACTATGTCTCAAAAAATAAAAATAAAATAAAATAAAATCACGTTTCCAATGGTTCAGCAAAAATATCTTAAAATACCTAGAAGAAATAGATAAGACCTATAAAAGAAAACCTCAAAGACATCACTTATTAAGTGTATAAAGAAAGGCTTTACTAAGTGGCAAAACACATTACACTCTGGGGTGAAAACACTCCATATGGTAATATAGTAATCCATCTCAAGTTCACATATAAACTTAGTATAATTCCAATAAAATTACCAATGGCAGTTTCGGAGGGGATTTAAAAACCTGATTTTAAAATTCATCTAAAAAATGAAAGCAAGAGAGTAGTTGAAGAAATTTTAAAGGAAAAAAATGACAACATGAACTTCCAAGTAACTAAAATTATTATAGAATTATAATAATTAGACAAGGGACCATGTTACAGGCCAAGAAAAGAGACACACAGAAGAGAGCATAGCAGCAGCCCACACACTGAGATCTGTGCAAGACTCCAAGGCGTGGGGAGCAGGGCGGGCAGTGGGGAGCAGGGGTAGACAGTGGGGAGCAGGGCGGGCAGTGGGGAGCAGGGAGGGCAGTGGGGAGGAGGGAGGGCAGTGGGGAGGAGGGCGGGCAGTGGGGAGCAGGGTGGGCAGTGGGGAGCAGAGCAGGCAGTGGGGAGCAGAGCAGGCAGTGGGGAGGAGGAGTTGGCAGTGGGGAGCAGGGTGGGCAGTGGGGAGCAGGGCAGGCAGTGGGGAGCAGGGTGGGCTGTGGGCAGCAGGGCACGGGCCCCTGGCAGAGGCAGAGCTGTCAACAGCTGAGAGAGGCCAACCTGGCCCAGAACTGGGAAGCATGTCCCTGGGGAGGCCACAGCCAGATTCACCAAATGCCCAAGCCCCAGTCTGGCCAGCCTGGGCATCCTTGGGTGTTGAGGTTGCTAGTGCCAGGTCCACGTCCCATCACGTGACTCAGAGTGGACAGCTAATAGGAGATACTGGCTTCAAAAGAAAGGGCAAAGTGGAGGGTCCAAGAGAGGCCCTGGCAGACTGCTTAGAGAGTTGTCAGCTGAGAAAAGACTCCAGGAGGCCGGGCCCACACTGCCTGGCTGATAGTTACAGCTCAGTCCCCACAACAGTCAGACATGGGAGGTGGACAAACCTAGAAGACAATGGGCCATGGTCACGGCCAGCCCCACCTCCTTCCCGCAGTGGTGCACAAGTCACTGACCCTTTCCGAGCCTCTGTCTCCTCTTGTGTAAAGGGGACGATATCAGTCCCTTCTCACGGGCTCCTGACGTGCTAAAGTGACACAGTGCAGAGGGTGTGACAGTGCTGAGTATTAACGTTAACTCTGTAGACTTATCTTTCCACCTTCTTGGGACCCAGGCTGTTATTTGTCCTTGTATTGGAAGAGGAGAGGAAGGGGGTAAGTGGCAGTCACTCAGCCTCCCTACATGAACTTCCCTCTGAAATCTTCCCAGGCCCCATGAAGAGGGGGTTAAGCTCTCTCATCCGCAAAGGAGAAGCTGAATCACCCGTGAAAGGCCCTAAGTTAATCCCAGTGTGTTTACCTCCCCACTGCTGCCTGCCCCCCCATACCCTGGGCTGTCTTCCCCAGCTCAAGTGTCCCCAGCTGCCAATGCCACCTGCCCTGCACAGCTGCTGCCATGGGACCCCAGGTCTCACACTGACCTGGGACGTGCCCTTATTATACTGGTTACACTGACCCAGGGCAGGACACAGCCCGTTGTGCCATCTCCCTGAGTCTCTATCCCACAGGGACTTTCTGGGGCTTGAGGAAGCCTTTCAGGGCCCAGAACACCCAAGGGATAGGGGGTCAGGGGAGGCAGTCTTAATGAGGCAGTCTTCGGGGTGGAGTGAGGCTGAGATTCGGAGGGAGGTGTTTTCAAAGCCCATACTCACAACACTCTCCAAATAGTTTTGTTCTTCCATGGTACAGAGTAGGAAACTGAGGCTCCAACACTGGAGAGAAGCTCTTCATGCAGGAAGAGATCTGGGACGGAGGGTCCCCGGGACCTTCCCCCAGTCCTCCTGCCTCTCCCCACGTTCCCGTTTGACCCTGAGCATGAGGCCCACATAGACTCCTTGCACACTGCTGGGGCCATGAGCCCGGACACCACTCGCTGAGCGCTGACTGGGGCTGGGGTTGGGCCTGGCTCTGAATGTGTCCCTTCACTGCGTCTTCACATAACCAAGGGAGGTGACTGTGCTCTGCTCCTGTTCCTGGATGGGGACTGAGGCAGGGTGCAGCCACAACCCTTCCCTCAGGCTGAGAGTACCCAGATGTGTTCTGAGGCCACCCTGGGCAGACGCGTCTCCTTCACAGAGCAGGGAGATTCTGAGCTCCAAAGGTCAGTGTCAGAAAAAAAAACTGCTGCTTTTGAAAACCCTAACTGTGGATGGTACCAGGGTGCTGTGTGCTGCTGCGGAGTTGGGGACAGGTTTCAGAGCGACATTCATGGCAGTTCTGAAGTTCATGGCTGTCTGACTGGGCCACACTTGTAAACTCAATCACAGATACCACCTCTCTTTCAGGGGAACAGAGCCCCCTCCTTCCTGCTGGACTCTGTTTCCGGAACTGTGGGCTTTTCTCTCTAAGGGCCTCAGATGTGTTGAAACTCTGGAGAATTCAGGGGAAATCTTTGCTGGGTCAGAGCCTGTGCAGTTATCCCTCTGGGAGTTTCCAGCTTTGTGTGGGCTTAGTGTCAACAATTTCTGTTCCAGAAGTTCTAGAGCTGGCTAAAGGCCATTGGTCTCTTTACCCTGTCCAGGTAATTGGAGAGAAAGCACAAAAGTTACACTTTTGTAAGAAGAGAGGAATATTACCTTAGGCCAGTGGTGTTGACAGGAAAGGCTGGCGTGAGGCAGGAGGGAAGAGCCCACAGGTGCCCAGTGCCAGGTGAGGACAGTGGCTTTCCTTCTGTCCCCTCTCTGGGTGTCACCCTGATGGCACACGATCTCAGCCTCATTTTAGAGAACAGAGAACTGAACTGACCAAGGCCCCGCAGAGAACAGGGAGACTTCCTCTTTTGAAAGAAAATGCCCCTTATGAGGTTTTTGTTTCTAGTCCTTAACTTTAACATTGTTATTGTTGGTAAATTTTAAGCCTTTTTAATTCTGCGAAGGCAAAAAGTGGAAACCTAATAATCACATGTATATGTAAAAATAAATAAAATTATTTAAAAAAGAAAATGCTCCTCTTGCCTGTGAGACCTTGCTAGTTCTCTGTGAGCATTGCACCAGGGAGCTCTAGAAGGATGTACCAGAGGGTTCCAGACTGGTGGGGATTAAATGTGGGCTGACTTTGGATAAGTTATTTTACCTCTCTGAATTTGAGTTTCTTCAGGCATAAGGTGGAGCTGATAGTACCAGGAGGTGCCTCCTAGAGCTCTTATGAGTTTAAACGGGTTAGTGTGGGGAAGTGCTTAGGACAATATGCCATGGCGTGGTGTCAGCCACTTTAATTATATTACTTGATTCAGAAAAGGCGCTGTTGTTTGAGCAGGTATTACCTCAGGGAAGGAAGAGAATTCTTGCATGGTAAGTCAGACCCTGAGCCAGCTGCGTGCTTCAGATCCGAGTTCCCCGCAGTCTCCACAGCAGTCCTGCGAGTGAAGCCTTCTACAGACGAGGAAATCAGGGATACAGCCATGTGACGTGCTGCACAGCTGGAGGGTGCATGCTGGGACTCAAGCCCCAGGCTGACACTAGCACTTCCACTTGCCCCACCGTGGTGTCCACAGCCTCAGGGTGGAAAAAGAACAGTGCAGCCAGACGGCAGGTGCCTGTGCGTGCCCCGGGACCACCGGGGAGGGGAGGCCGGACGGCGGGTGCCTGTGCATGCCCAGGGACCACCAGAGAGGGGAGGCCAGACGGCACGTGCCTGCGTGTGCCCAGGGACCACCAGGGAGGGGAGGCCAGATGGCACATGCTTGCACATGCCCAGGGACCACCAGGGAGGGGAGGCTGGATGGCACGTGCCTGCGTGTGCCCAGGGACCACCAGGGAGGGGAGGCTGGACGGCACGTGCCTGCATGTGCCCAGGGACCACCAGGGAGGGAGGCTGCAGCCTCTCTGGCACATGATGTTCTGACCACGTCATCCACACATTTAATTACAGAGGGTGATTTAAATGCTCAAAGCACAGAGAAAGCTGTTGACTCCCCGCTGTAGTGGTTCAGAATGTGAAGACAGCTGTCTGCCTTCCTCTGTCTGCTTATTGCCTGCCTACTGTGTGCCCGAGTAGGGCAGTAAATGAGGGAGGGATGCATTGATTAAATAACGTCACACTCCAAGTGTGCTCACAAAGGACGGTCGCTACCAATGACAGTATTTAAGGGTGGAATGGGAGCTCGAGAGACAGAGGCCCACAGGAAGCAGAGAGGCCAGTCAGGTGAAGGAGGACAGGCTGGATATAACACAGAGGAAGCACAGCATGTGCAAAGGCCCCACGAAAGAAGGAAGCATAAATTATTTGAGGAACTGAGAGATTCTCTCTGTGTCCGGAGCTCAGAAAAAAAAAGAATGAGGTTCAAAATGAGGGCAGAGAGGTAGGAAGGGGCAGGGCAAGCAGAACATTGGTGAGCATGTGAATTGGTCTTTGTGCCAAGAGAATGGTGAGGGATTTAAATAAAAAGAATAAGGTTTTTGACAGGAGCTATAAAATTCAAGCAATTTGGTTATGGCTATCAGACCCAAGGCCCTGTTGTTGTATTATGCACTAACAACACAGGGTCGGTGGTGCCCATCATGCAAAGGGGTGGCAGCTTAGCCCTCCTGCAAACTAAGAGATGTCAAGTGCTATGGGAACAGTGTTTGAACGCTATGCAGGGACGGTGTGTGAGCACTCTGCGGGGACAGGGTGTGAGTGCTCTGCGGGGAAGGGGTGTGAGCACTCTGCAGGGATGGGGTGTGAGCACTCTGTGGGGGCGGGGTGTGAGTGATCTGCAGGGATGGTATATGAGCACTCTGCAGGGACAGGGTGTGAGTGCTCTGTGGGGACGGGGTGTGAGCACTCTGTGGGGGCGGGGTGTGAGTGATCTGCAGGGATAGTGTTTGAGCACTCTGCAGGGACAGGGTGTGAGTGTTCTGCGGGGACGGGGTGTGAGCACTCTGCAGGGACGGGGTGTGAGCACTCTGTGGGGGCGGGGTGTGAGTGATCTGCAGGGATGGTGTATGAGCACTCTGCAGGGACAGGGTGTGAGTGCTCTGTGGGGACGGGGTGTGAGCACTCTGCAGGGATGAGGTGTGAGCACTCTGCAGGGATGAGGTGTGAGCAGTCTGCAGGGACGGGGTGTGAGTGTTCTGCGGGGACGGGGTGTGAGCACTCTGCGGGGATGGGGTGTGAGCACTCTGCGGGGATGGAGTGTGAGCACTCTGCGGGGATGGAGTGTGAGCACTCTGCGGGGGATGGCGTGTGAGCACTCTGTGGGGACGGCGTGTGAGCGCTCTGCAGGCACAGCTGGGTCTGGCGGGTGTGAGTTCTGTTGGAATTTCCAGTAGGATTTCCCACAGGAGTTACCCACTAATGACACAGGCGTGGACTGGGATGGAGCCTGGAGCACCAGCTCAGGCTGTGTGAAGAACAGAGCCCGGGTCATCAGAGGTCCAGGTTGGAATCATGAGCCTGCCCCCTTGGTATTGTCAGAACTTGGGTGGTTTACTTAGCAACTCAAAATTCAGTGTCCTAAGCTGTAAAATATATATAATCACGCCTACCTTTGAGAGCGTTTAGTGAGAATTATAGAAGTTAAAATGGATAATAATCCAGTACCTGTTGGACTTCATAATTAGAAACTTCCTTGGTATACAAAGGGATTTGGAGGAATATAATTATGGAACATTTAAAGTTTAGAGTCAACAGAAAGGAAAACTTAGAAAAGCTGATGTATTTCACGTCCGATTTTTGACTTGTTTTCTGTGTACAGTGAACACCCCTAGCACAGGTTCCTGACAATGAGCACGTAGGCTGTGTTGGATCAGCCTTTCAGGGCAGGGAGCTGTGTTTTGGAGAACACAAACTGGCCCTGAGTCTGAACACTGTGCACTAGAGCTTCACTCGAACACGAAGAGGCAGCTGCACTGACAGGTCCGGTAAAGGGGCTGTCAGCACACTCATCTCAGTAGCAGGAGCGGGCATTCCACCTTCATGAAGAAGACCCCACTGACAAACACAGCAACAACAAGAGTAAACACGGGGGACCTGACCAAATTATAAGATGCCGCACAGCTAAGGACATAATCAACAAAGCAAATAGACAACCTTCAGCATGGGAGAAGATAGTCACGCCAGACAAAGGGCTAGTGACCTGAATATACAAAAGACTCAAGCAGATCAACAAGGAAAGAGCAAATAACCCCATTGATCAGGGGGCAAGTGACATGACAGAACCTTTCCCCAAAAGGATGCATGAATCTCCAACAGAGGCATGAAAACATGTTCCTCATCCCTGATCATTAGAGAAATGCAAACCCAGACCGTATGGACAGATCACCCAACCCCAGTGAGAATAGCCACATCACAAGATCCCAAAGCTGTAGTCGCCGGTGTGGGTGTGAGAGGGGTACACTCATATGCTGTTGGTGAGACTACAAGCAAGTACAGCCTTTTTGGAAAGATGGAGAATCTTCAAAAAAATAAAAGTTGACCTCCCATTTGATCCCACAATGTCATTATTAAGTATCTACCCAGAAGAAAAAAAATCATAATCATTTTACTGTAAGGACATCTGCTCTCAAATGTGTATAGCAACTCAATTCACAATTGCCAAGCTGCGGAAACAACCCAAGTGCCCATCATCCCTTGAATGGATCCAAAAGCTGTGGTGTATGTACACCGTGGAATACCATCCAGCCATAAAAAAGATGGAGACTTTGCATCTTTTGTATTTACCTGGATGGTTGTGGAGCACATTCTCCTAAGTAAAGTAAGTCAAGAATGAAAAAGCAAGAAACCCAAGTACTCAGTCCTAATCGGAAACCAGTAGATTAAAGCTTCAGGCCCACATCAGAGAAAATAACTATTAAATTCAAGAAGGGAGAAGTACGTTTCCACCTATTGGGTATAATGCAGGGTGTATGGCACACTGCCCAGGTGAGGGACACAGCGCATCTCAGACCTTACACATGAATAATGTAACCTAATCACACGTACCCTTCTACTAACCCAAAGCTTAAAAGAAGAGGGCATTAAACAGTGGCACTAGATATTAGACACTGAAGCAAATTTTAGACCATCCACCCAGGAGCCTGCAAACAGGAAAGGACTGGGCACTTCACACACAGGAGCAGGTGAGAGCACTGAGGTGCTGAAGTGGAGGAGAGGGTGATGAAGAGGGTTTCTGCAGAGAGGGCTGGGGGAACGGCGTCCTAGCTGCCTCCGGGGGGGGTATCTTCCCAGCAGTCTGGGAGCAGAGCTGATCTGTGGCCCGACTGAATGAATGAATGAGAGAATAACTAAGGTGTGAATACAACTGGAAAGAAGCCAGGGCCAGAGAAAGAGGATTAAGATCCCATAATTAACTCTGAGCCTGCAAATACACATGGATTATAATGGGCAGAACTGAGATGCCTACAGGCCTGATGAAGGAGTCTACATATATTTGTTTAATTAATTAATTAATCAATTAATTTTTTAGCAAAACAGTCTTACGTGGCCCAAGCTGGAATACAGTGGCCTGATCATAGTTCACCACACTCCCCAAACTCCTGGGCTCAAGTAATCCTCCTGCCTCAGTCTCCCGAGGTGCTCGGACTACAGGAGTGCATCACTATGCCTGGTTATTTTTTTTTTTTTAATTTTTAATGAGACAGGGTTCTCAAACTTCTGCGCTCCATCCATCTTCCCATTTCAGACTCCTAAAGTGCTAGGATTATAGGCCATTTTTTAATGTTACTTGAAGAGTATGGAGTAAGATTCTAGAAGACTGGAAATAGTTTCTAATTTTCAAAAAAGGTGAATTTCAGAAATTACTATTTTGCAATTAATTTGGGAAAAACCCTAGAGCACATTTGTAACATGAGATCATGGAAACAGCCATCACCAGGAGCCAGCGTTCCTCCGTCAGGGTAAGTAGGGTGCTCTGAACAGGAGTGTGCTAAATAGCGTATTCTGATTCCAGAGGGGATTTGAATATCACCAAAAACATGGGTGTAAGGCTCACACAGGCAGACTCACAGTGTGTTGTCACTGCGCCCAGATCCATCCAGGAGATTAGTCTAGTCAGAACTCCTGGACGCGGGATGCACAGTCCCCGTCACCTGTCAGAACAAACAGGGCACCTGTTAAAACACATCAACATCTGGCCCCATCTTGGAGATTCCAACCACTCAAATTTCTCAAAAACTCTCTAGTGTTCTAACAGGCAAAGGTTATCACTATTTTTCTGGTGTTCTATTCTTGCCGGTAGCCCTTACAATATATGTTTAAATAACATATGAAATTAAAACAGAGAAGCTACCTGTGCTGTGTTATGGATGAGTCAAAAATAGGAAGTGATGGAATTCTGTATGAAATGAGCAAATAAATAAATACTCTCAACAATACAGCCAAAAAGCAGCAGAATGACACTCCTGGTTACGTCCCTGATGCAGGGAGTTGGCGCACCAAGAGCAGAACCTGGTGCATACGGGCACCGTGTCCATTCACACATCAGCGCCTCCTCACCACGGAGGCCGGCACTGCCTCCATGTTAGAAAGCCTTCAGCACCTGCCTTTCTGGCCTAAGGTCATGAGGTCAGTGGCAAACTTGGGCTCCAAACCAGTCCTGACTGACGCCAGTGTCCAAGCACCTAGTCACTGTCCCATGGGCAATGTTAACTTGGGTGTTAGGACTGAGACGAATGATAGAAGTCATGATGGATACTTCAGAGAGAAGGTGAGGCTCAGACAGACTAAAACACAAGGTAGAGAGGGGGAAAGCTGAGCCCTGGAAGGGAGGGGGGTAAAGCAAAGAAAAGGAGGGAAGGAGAGAGTGAGAAACAGAGGAAGGAAGGAAGAAAGAAGACGAAGGAAGGAAAGAGGGAAGGAAGAAGCCTGGAAGGAAGCCAACTGCTGTGCTCAGGGCTGTCTCCAGAGCAAAGGCTGGGGAGATCCTGGCTGCTCCACAGAATGCACCCAACCTCAGTAAAGGTCAGAGCCAGCTTCTGAGGAAGGCTCTCAGAGAGGTTCATCTGGCCTCTCGTGGCCAGTGACGGGTGTTCTCAGTGGCTTCTGGGAGCAGAGGCCCTCTCCCGCACAGCCGCATACTTGGACAGAAGGCTGAATTGGTCTCACTCCAGGACCACGCTAAGGGGAAAGCATTGAAATTTCCTTCATTTGGCACAAGGAAATCCTGACCCAGAGGTGTGGAGAAAAATATGGAAGGTGTTTTAGAGCAAAACACAAAAGCTTTGACAAGAAGAGAGTTCAGAATGGCTCCCCAACATACATGGAGCCTGCTCTCACTTCTGCTGCCCACAAGGACCCAGGTGGAGAGAGTGCCCGTGATCGTGGAGGGAATGCCTGTGCGGTCCTGGAGAGAGTGCCTGTTATCCTGGACGGAATGCGCATATGGTCCTTGGAGAGAGTGCCCGTGATCCTGGAGGGAGTGCCGTGTGGTCCTGGAGAGAATGCCTGTTATCCTGGAGGGAGTGTCCGTGTGGTCCTGGAGAGAGTGCCCGTGATCCGGGAGAGAGTGCCCGTGATCCTGGAGGGAGTGCCCATGTGGTCCTGTAGAGAGTGCCCATGATCCTGGAGGGAGTGCCCATGTGGTCCTGGAGAGAGTGCCCGTGATCCTGGAGGGAGTGCCCGTGTGGTCCTGGAGAGAGTGCCCATGATCCTGGAGGGAGTGCCCATGTGGTCCTGGAGAGAGTGCCCGTGATCCTGGAGGGAGTGCCCGTGTGGTCCTG
>CAUYQV010124607.1:0-57617 GCA_963574575.1 Galagoides demidoff
AAAAAAAATTGCCTCTCTATGCAGCCACATGGGCAAAAATGATCGGAAACTTCGTGGTTTACCACATCTGGTTTGTCCAAGCTGAAGTACCTAGGCCATATTTCCTTGACACATTAAAAAAAGAGAGAAGCAGGAAAAAGAAATCCTATATGTCATAGGCCTAGACTAGATTCCAAAGAGCCAAAGGCAAAGATCTATTCACTCCTTTCCAAATTATTTTTATAATATAGCCTGTCAACAGTCCTTTATTAAAAACTTCAATTTGGCCAGGTGCAGTGGTTCACACCTGTAATCCTAGCACGCTAGCACTCTAGCAAGAAGGTCCTTTGAGGTCAGGAGTTCAAGATCATCCTGAGCAAGAGCAAGACCCTATGTCTACTAAAAACAGAAAAAAATTAGTCCACCATTCTGGTGGGCACTTGTAGACTAAACCAGCTACTCAGGAGGCTGAGGCAAAAGGATGGCTAAAGCCCAAGAGTTTGAAGTTGCTGTGAGCTATGAAGTCATGGCACTCTAGCTTGGGCAACAGAGCGAGACTCTGTCTCAGAAAAAAAGAAAGAAAGCAAGAAAGAAACAACAACCCTTCAATTTATTTCTACTCACTCTTAAGGAAGCTTGTTTCCAGAACCTGGCGAACCTGGCGTGTGCCCTGTCTAGACCACCACTTCACATGGGTGAGGTAGCTGGGGGTGGTGTAAGGCAACAGCATGGATTGCTTGCGATAGCCCCATCCTCAGACTGTCACACTTGGGACTGGATCTCTCATCTCCCTTTTGGGAGGCTGAGGGTTTGGGGAGCTCCTTGCCTCACATGACTTCTGGTATTACGAGGTAGCACTTCTGACAGGCACTGATGGCTCCCCTCACTGGCATCTCCATATGTGTGATCTTCTCTCCGTCAAGCTGAGACACATAGCTCTCTGGGCTACTTTGGCAGGGAGACATGGAGCTAGGATTTTTACAATAAAATATCAATATTCAGTCTCATGAGATGGGATCTGCAACACACAATTGAATCTGAAAGCCGGTCTTTGTCAAAAGGAAAGGATTTTCTGCCTGCCTTTATGTTCCTCTATAACACTTAAGAAGCAGATCAGGTGAGCCTAAGTCTGGGAAGCTCTATTTTTTCAGAACCATTAGGAGGATGTGACTTCTAACTCCCCACCACCCCCACTCCACCACAAGTCTGCGGCCTGAGGTGAAAGGATCGGAAGGCAGTGAAAATCCCAAAGGTGGCTCGACTTTGACACACAGTGAGTTCTCAGAACTGTCTGTGTGCCTGAAAACTCAGAGGAGAGGACACAAGTGGGGGGCTTTCCCATGCTGGCACCAGAGCAAAGCACAAAATCAAGAAACCAGAAGACCCTACGACAGATAAGGCAACCACAGCTCAGCCCCCGGTCTCCATATTCCAAATTAGGAAAATGGGTTGAATTGATTTCCACTCTGTGTATGCACCGCATATCTGTTTGTGGCCAGGTATGCTGCGGCTGTGACCCAGCTCACTGACCTTGTATTCTGAAGCCGTATGTTTGGTTTCTTCTCCAGAACCACATCTGTGAGATCAGAAATGAGCCCAGAAAATCACGGAGTTATTCTCAGGCCTCAAGTGGGTCAAGCATGGAACAAACTAGCCTCCTAGCTGGACACACATGAAGCATCATTAACACAAAGCTATTAAAGCTAAAGTGTCTTCCTGGACAGAAGGGGAGAAGCGCATATTAATAGCAGGACATCTGACTAGATGAAAAGATCTACAGAATAAGGGGACAGATCAGGCTGGGCAAGGTGGCTCACACCTGTAATCCTAGCACTCTGGGAGGCTGAGGCAGGTGGATTCCTTGAGCTCCGACCAGGAGTTCAAGACCAGCCTGAGCAAGAGCCAGACCTTGTCTCCACTAAAATAAAAGTTAGCCTGGTGTTGAGGTGGGCCCCTGTAGACCCAGCTACTCAGGAAACTGAGGCAGGAGGATCACTTCAGCCCAGGAGTTTTAGGTTGCTGTGAGATAGGCTGACGCCACAGCATTCTACCCAGAGTGAGACTCTGTGGAGAAAGAAGGAGGGAGGGGGAGGAAGTTGAATTAAATCAATTGGAAATAAGTGGGAAATTCAGGGTCATTTATTAAAAAATATTTATTGAGCACCTACCATGTACCTGATGCCAGAACAAAAGATGTATAAGGCCAATCTCCTAACTACCGTTTCGCCACGTTCCCAGGCAGAGCCGCTGCAGATGGCTGCGCAGGCTGTGCACTGTCGCCCCCAGGGGGCACCTTTCCCACCAGCTACAAAGTGCATAGTGGGCCCTGACAGTTTGCAACAGCTTGGCCAGAGCTATAAAGGAATAATTAGTGGGGCAGGTGCAAGAATAAAGGCATGTGCGAGGGGTCATGGGAACCTGATCAAGTCCCCAAATAGCTCTATCTGTTCTGCTTGACATCCACAGTTTCCCTTAAGTTAGGGGCGCAGCAGGCCCAGGGTTCCGGCACCTGCGGGCATCTCTGCATGCTGCGTTCCGGTGCAGCAGGAGGCGCTGTTGAAAGTAATGAAGACCTGATGGGGGCGAGTCCGCAGCTTCCGGACGGCTCCCAGAGCGCGGACCCCGGGCCGCAGCAGCCAGGCAGCCCTGGCGCTGGTCACAGCCCGGGGAGAAGCAACTCACGATTCACAAGCGATGATTATTTCGTTTGCTTTTTCTTCCCGGGAACCTGCAGTCGGCTGGCTGGTGTTAAAGAGTGGTTAAATGTTAAGCCACATTTAAGCCACAAAAAGGTGACTAAATGCTTAGGTTTTAAAAAATTCCCTTTGGTTCTCTCTCCGTTTTCTAGAGGGGAAAGCTTTGTGCCACGTTCATCAGGGTTTTTGAGCATCTCTATTCTTGCCTGAGGACTTGAGCTGCCTCAGTTGACTCTTAGGAGGCCCCTAGAAGAGTCTCACTGCAGGGACCCACACACAGGGCCACGGGCCTGAAACAGGCACCTCCTGGGATATGGTGGTATTTAGAGTTTCAAGGGGCAAGGAAGGATATTTTCTTTACTCATTTATATTCTAATTCTTTGCTTTAACTGTCAAAGTAAATAGATTACACAGATAACAAAGAAATATTAAAGTAACCTGAAAAATCAGTCAAGAGATGAAAAGCTGCTACCAAAAAAAGGAGACTAGTTTTAAGTTGTTGCTTTTTGTTTTTGTTTTTGTTTTTGAGACAGAGCCTCAAGCTGTCCCCCTGGGTAGAGTGCCGTGGCATCACAGCTCACACCAACCTCCAACTCCTGGGCTCAAGCGAGTCTCCTGCCTCAGCCTCCCAAGTAGCTGGGACCACAGGCGCCCACCACAACGCCTGGCTGTTTTTTGGTTGCAGCCGTCCTTGTTGTTTGGCGGCCCGGGCTGGATTTGAACCGCCACCTTAGGTGTATGTGGCTGGCGCGTTAGCCACTTGAGCCACAGGTGCTGAGCCGACTAGTTTTAAGTTGATTAAATAATAATAGTCAAATCGAAATTAAAAAAAATAAATTTAACAACAATAATAACAACCATGTTTTGAGTAACCATTTTTCTCTCTTTCTTTCTTTTTTTTTTTTTTGACCGAGTGTTTGAGCAAAGATTTTTAACCAAGATTTTATTACAAAAACAATATGACTAAATGCCTCAAAGTTAGTCATTTTAACAGTTTCCAGGGATAGTTTAATATTATATACCAAGAATGTTTAAATATACCTTAATTTTCTGACAGGAAGAATGAAGTTAATTTCTCTTATTAACATTATTTTATGGGTAGAACAGTGAGATAGTAAGAAATTGGATAATTTACCTAAGATTATACGAGGCAAACTTAAGGTGAGAACACTTTCTATTCCTGTTCTGGGTTTCTCTCTCTACGTCATAGTAGTTCTTTCCATTACCTGCGTTTTCCAAATAGGAGATGAGGTCTGAATTTAAAGTAGAAAAGATTAATGCATAATAGCTCAATGGTTGAGACTTTTATCACCCAAACAAAAGTCAAGGTAAAACCAATATTTTGAACCTAAGATAATGCACATATTAATAACAAGGTAATATACAATTAATACCAAGGGCAACAGACACATCACTGTCTGTAGAGACTAATCTTCCACATTGATTTGTGGGCAGTCCTTAGCATATGACACCACCAGGAGCCATGCCGTGGAGACGTAGGTAGCCCTGAAGTAGATGGATGCTCACCACACGTCTTAGGTCTCATTTTAATGGACTGAGGCAGCACAGCATATTAGTCTTAACTGACTGTAGCCATGGGATCCGGAGCCCTGAAATGCAGTATACCTAATGACCCAGAGCCAGCCTTCACTCCTCAGGAAGCAGATAGGCTGATCAAGAGCTGGAGTTTTCCTGCTGAATCAGGGAACTCATACAGTAAACCTTGGTGGGTGGGGGAGAAGGGAATGAATAATCAGGGAAAATGAGGTGCCCCATAAAAATGCCTTGAGGGAAAAAAACAGAAAAGGAATCAACCTTTTTCCCTTCTGGGTTTTGGTTTTTTTGTTTTGTTTTGTTCTTTTTTTTTTTTCTTATAGCATAACTATGTACATTAATGTAATCATAGGGTACAGTGTGCTGTTTTCATATACATTTTGAAATACTCTCATCAAACTGGTTAACGTAGCCTTCATGTCATTTTCTTAGTTATTGAGTCAAGACATTCATACTCTGCTTTTAGAAAGATTCACTTGTACCCTTGTAAGATAAACCATAGAGGTGACCCCACCAATCACCCTCCCTCCACCCACCCACCCCCCTCCCTTCTCCTCTCCCACCCCCTTCCCATATTCTAAGGCTATAATTAGGTTCTAACATTCCTATGAAAGCTATAAATTAGTTTCAAAATAGGGCTGTGTACATTGGATACTTTTTCTTCCATTCTTGAGATACTTTGCTAAGAAGAATATTTTCCAGCTCCATCCATGTAAGCATGAAGGAGGTAAAGTCTCCATCTTTCTTTAGGGCTGCATAGTATTCCACGGTGTACATATACCACAATTTATTGATCCATTTGTGGGTCAATGGGCACCTGGGCTTCTTCCATGACCTAGCAATTATGAACTGGATTGCGATAAACATTCTGATACAAATATCTTTGTTATAATGTGATTTTTGGTCTTCTGGATATATACTTAATAAAGGAATTGCAGGATCAAATGGCAGGTCTATTTTTCGTTCTCTAAGTGTTCTCCAGATGTCTTTCCAAAAGGAACAAATTAATTTGCATTCCCACCAGCAGTGTAGAAGTGTTCCCTTTTCTCCACATCCATGCCAACATCTCTGGTTTGGGGATCTTGTGATATGGGCTAATCTAACTGGAGTTAGGTGATATCTCAAAGTAGTTTTGATTTGCATTTCTCTGATGATTAAGGATGGTGAGCATTTTTTCATATATCTGTAGGCCATGAGCCTATCTTCTTTAGAGAGAGTTTAAGTTTTTGACAACTTAAACTGTAGGAGGTAAGCAAGAGGGCAAGGGGTTTGGCATGTTCAATGGACCCTGTCGTAGAAGAGAAAGAATGCTGGGAGGTGACCAAGAGTCAACTGGCTGCCAACAAAGGTGTGTCCCACTGGTGGCCTGAGGGACATTCACCTTTCATAAACATATATTACACCTAAGTTCAGGCAGGCTAGACCCTTCCAAGGTGACTGGGATTCCCAGACTCAGGGGAACCGTCCGCTGTGCAGGACACAGCCTCAGACATGAGGGGAGTAAGATAAGGGCACAGTCCTCCTATGGGGAAGGGATGGATGGGGTTTGACTTTAGCGTCTAGATCAGAAGTCCCTCAAGGGACTTCACATACCCTGTATCTTACAAAGTAGTTTGTGAATGAACAGAAAACAATTGGTTTTTGATGCTGAGTCTACTAGCAAGGGTAGTTTAATGCTGATTTGTTGGTGAGTTGACTTAGAAGTGTTCTCAACAATCCTCTCTCTTCTCCTTCCCCACCGTACAGGCACTGCTGTCACCTGGGACAGGTTGAGGCTGGTTTGTGGAGAGGGAGCTCGTTCTTGAGCCTGATCAATTGGTACTAGTTGGCGAGAAGAGAGCATAGGTGCAGAAAACAAAGAAATTCCATTATATGCACGAGTGTTCGGCTGCTTGGCTTTCGAGGAGGGAATACCTTTGCCTTTGTGAACTCAGTGAATCTATACAAAGGATTGAGGGAAGCTATTCATAATACATGCAGTATAACCTGATGTGATAACAGCAGGTTGCACTTGGAAATTCTAGCCTGTGTGATGGGCTGGAGCACTCTGTAATGTATCATTTGTGGGTGGTGCTTTTTCCTAGTAGGATTGCATTTGTGATGTTTTTCCTACAAGGTCAAGGACTCTTTACAAGTCTATGTTTTGAATAACTCTTAATCACATTTCTTTTTCTTACAAACACAAACTGTAAAGTCTCGTGTATCATCTAGGTTATTTGAAGTTTGAAACCCTGGTTTTATTTTATAGGCAGAAATGAATGGAAGGAGAAAGAGTCAATATTGTTTTTCCCCCAATATGTCTGTACTGCCAATAAAATAAGTTTGCATATGATACTTTGTTTAAAGGAAAAAAATTCTACTTCTAGATTTTTGGATGCTTCCTTTACCCTAAAACCTTTTCTCACTCAAAATAGTATTTGCTTGTGTTATATGAAATATTTGTGAAGTAAATCGAATCACTCAGTGGTTGCTAAATGCATTGTGTGTCTGTACGTGTGCCAGTGTGGGTGATGTGTGTGCTGCTCTGTGTCTTGTGCAAACCCATGTACATGTGATGTGCAGAGTCCTGTCATTGGATGGATCGGTGCCAGGGCAATGTTGCTCAGAGTATAACCTTCTTACCACCCGTGACAGAATCAGCTCGGTGTTAGTTAAAATGAAGGGTCAATAGCCACAGATTCTCAATCAGAATTTTCTGAGGCTAGAGTTTGGGAATCTGTATTTTAAATAAGCACTTCTCCAGTGATTCTGCTACACGGGGATGTAGTAATGAATTACGATGGGGGGGGGGATGAGACAACATGTGAATAACACCAAGTGAGTAGGAGGTAAGAAGGTAAGAAAGAAAATATCATTGGAGATAGTGTTTGGTATTTTGAGAAAAACTTTACAATGTGAAATCTGAATTTGTCTAGGTGCTGAGGCAGCAAGCAGGTATGTTATACATAGGGAATGGCTGAAAGGAAAGGTGGAGATTAAAAGAAAAGTAAATAGATCCGCCCTAATGAATAGATTCATTAGAGTGAAGTGGAGGAAGATGCTTGGCTAGACAAGGCAAGTTATAATTGAGGCACTTCTGAGAAAGAAATTGACTGGAGCCGAGCTTTGCAGGGCAGGAATGAGACTGGGAAAGCCACCCAAAGTAACATGCAGTGTGTTGGCCCACGTGGGTCCTTCACCTGTCAGAGAAGAAAATAGGTATGGTGTTTAGAATTTGACGACATAAAAAGGAACCCATATATTACAGGAGGATCACTATTTGGTTTATATTGTTTGCTTAGCACACAGGTATCTGGACAGAAATTAACCTGTGCAGACAGCATCTTTCTTAACCTTAAGCTGATCCTGCAGTTTCAGCATAAAGCTCCTTCGCACGAGTCTGTGAGTGGGGTCTCTGTGTATGTGTCTCGTTCATCTGTGCATATTTGGTCCGCGCTCCTCTGCCTTTCCTTTCTTTCCTTCTGTGTGGTCAGTCTGGTGTAAGAATGGAGAACAGGTTAGCAAATCACATTTTCTCCTTTTCCTTTCATTTGATGCTCGTATTAACCCCGTGAGACAGATGAAATTGGCAAGCATTGTTCAGGCATTTTAGCTGTAAAAATCACGTGGAGAAGGTAAGTCTTGCACTTAGTGTCAGGCAGGCTGCGTGATGGAGGCCACACCAGTGCTTTTCCTCTTTACACACCATGCCTCCTTTGAATGCACCTGCTGATGCCTCCAGCCTCATCCCCATCCCAGAGAGACTCCGTTTACAAACCCATCTCATGGTACTGCAGTTCGTTGTTGGCTTATCCATCTGTCCATCCCTGTACCAGATTCAATGTCAGCTTTTTGAGGCCTGTGGTTAGTTCTCTCTCCTTTGTACTGTTATATCTCTATTTTTGGCAGGTGGAGGGAGGGGGATTGGAGGGACCATTTTTGAGGTTTATCTTACAGGGGTACAAGTGAATCTCTCTAAGAGTACAATCAGAACGTTTTAAAACAATAACTGAGAAAATGACATCAAGGCTGTATTGATCAGTTTGATGGAAGTATTTCGGATTGCATGTGAAAACCCCATACTGTACCCCAGAAGTGCATTAATGTACATAGTTACCATTCAATAAAAAAATAATAATAATAATCATTATGTAATCTTAAATAAAATAATATGCATAATTTTGTCGTTAAAACCAAAAGTAGTTCTAAAGACATAATACATGTACTGGACTGCAGGAACCCAGAGAGTATCGGCTGTTAGTTTCTTCTCTCATAAACACTCAATTCCTGGCACATTACTTGGCACAGAATAAGTGCTTGGTCAGTATTGCATGATGCAATGGAGGAAGATGAGCAAAGATTGTCACAGGTAGAAAAGAACTAGATTTGAACCCTGAACCTGGTAGAATTAGCAGGCTTTGCTTGAAGGGCATCAAGCAAAAAAGGCATTCTAAGAATGGTAACTGCTGTGAGCAGACTTGGTGGAGAATGAGCAGTGTGCTTCTATGAGAATGAATTCATTATTTCCCCCCGTTGAATGATTACTATGTTTATAGCACAGATGAAAAACTACCAGGCACAATTTTTTTTTTAATTGAGGGCAGAAAATTACCATATCTATAAAGGTTTTGAACTGTCTTTTGTGAATGCAGGGACCAATTATTTGATAAGTATAAGGTGTGGTTTTGACTGTCACGTTCTGGCATCATTAATGGACAAGCCACATGTTGGTTGACGTGAGTGTCTCCTAATGGAGATTGCTTAGGAGCTAACAATCTGCAAGGGCGTTTTGCAGAACTGACGCTAAGAGCTGAGGAAGTTCATCATATCAAGGAAAGCCAGAAGGAGCTGTGAAAGTGATAAGGATCAGAACAAAAAGGAATGAGTGGATGCTGGAGCCCTTTGGCCTAGTCATTTTCGTCAAATGAAAGCACTCCCCTGAGTTATTTCAATTAGGAGACAAGTGTGATTGTTCCTTGCATTGCTCTGAACAAGGGGGTTGCAAGTGCACTCTCATTAGGAAATATGACATGCTATCTCAAATCCCATTCTCCATTGCATGACCAGTGTCCCTGACAATAAGGTTCACCTTTGATTCTGTAGTTTTAATAGAACGTAGCATCTGTTATTTGAGCTTTCTTGACTTATGGGAAAATCATAGAACTGACATTTCAAACAATGTTTTTGAAATACCTTTGTGCTTGTGCTAAACAGTGGCACTGAAGGAGTGTCCTAAACAGAATGTTACACCCGGGGAATATGATGTGTGTGAAAATTTGACTTGTGTGGTGGCATGGATAATTTTCTCTAGGACTAGTGTAGTTATGGGAGAGTTCACTGGGCCAAGTAGACTTAATTATGATGTGGAAGAACACTCTGTGACTTTATTTGCATCGATGCCAGGGGCAGAATAGGAAATTCAAATTACGGGAGGAACTGTTGGACCACCCACAATAATATTGTGATGAAAGTGAAACTGAAAAATGTTGAAATAGCCAATGTGAAAAATGGAATTCACCTGGGGCTCACTCTCTACAATTTTATTCACGCGGGAATCTAGGCGATAGAAACATTCCCCAAATATTTTAAAGAAAATATCTGCCTTCAGTAGCCTCCTTTAAAAATGAAAAGTTTGGGATCTTGTCCTCAAAATTATTAGGAAAATGAGAAAGGGTTATGGCAGTCATGAATGTGTTTAGGACAATGCTATGGATACATGATCAGTGGAGGGATGGAGGTGAATTTATATATTTATATTAATGGTTGACATTTACTGAACAATTAGTTTAGAAAATGCTGTTTTAAGTGATTCACGGGTATTAACTATTTGATCTTCCTCTGAACATGTAAGGCAGGTATTATTAGCCCTATTTTACTGATGAGTAAACTGAAACACAGTTCTTGTGCTCTTAACACGATAGTGTACGGGCCCCTGTCTGTGATGCGTGAGCGTACTCTGTAGTGTACAGCCTCTAATGTGGGATTTATTCAGAAGTCAGGGGCACAGCTCATAGGTGACAACCTTTCCAAGAGATTTTCTGTATATCTGCCTCAAAGGCAACAAGGTTAGGTTTCAGTAATGACTTAAGTTTCATTACATGCAGAATTCAGCAAATTGTATCTCTGCATTCACTGATTAAACTCGTGGTCTCATTTTTAATTGATTGCCTGGTTTTATATGCTTTAAAATTCAATATTGATATTTACAAGTGGGCACATTGGCTTTGATTAATTGCTGAATTTAATTCAGCACAGAGTACTTCTGATTCTGTAATCAGCATTGCTGATTTAATAATCAAGTCCTCTTGTTTCCCAGATAATAACATTAGGTACCCAAAAAATGACAATTTGAAGATTGACACATTTCTTTTTGATTGAGCTATAAACTTATTCCAATAAGTGATTCCCTCCTGTCTCTTGCTCTGTCTTCTTTCTTTCATTACCCTCATAAATATCATATTAAATCTTGCCAAGTGCCAGAGCTGTGCTAAGTGTAATGGCTACAATGATTAATGTAAGAGAAAGGTTCTGTTCTCTTTCCCTTTACTGTAAGTTCTGTGAAACTTCCAGTGTATCAGATCTTTGTATATAATTACTTTTTAGTTGGGGCTTAAAAATGTTTTACAGAAATTTTAAAATTCTAATTCATATTACATAACTACTTATGTAGCCATATATCCAAATGTCATTAATTCAGAAACATGGTGGGGGTTATAAGTTTAAGGTAAGTACAAATTACAAATGGTTTATTACTATATGTTTATTAGATACAGTAACCCATGTAATGACCCATACGTAGTACTTATAGCTGGAGATCTGCCAGAAATTTTAAAATTTCAAGTAAGCATGTTCATTGTTTGATTGGGCAATAGCTGTTTTTTTTTTTTTTTTTGGCAATAGCTGTTTATTGAACACCTACTATGTGCTAGGTGCAGTAGGTGCCATGTTATAATAGTGAACACAATGCAGTACCCACCTTCTAGGACAAGAAGATCCAGTCTTCTGCCAGATTTGATGAGATTGTTGTCTGACATGGGTTACATTTTTCCTTTCCTAGCTGTTACGTTAGAAAGACATTTTGTCTAGTTCAGGAAATTTTAGCCTATTTCAGATTGATTGATTGCATATTCAGAATAGTGGTTTTGCTTCATCCAGAATTTATGTGATTCGCTACCAATTTTAGACAGGGATAAGATTAAGCATTTAAAAAAAAAATTCAAGAACTATAGTCCAAACCAGAGGAATCTAGAAGGTTAGCTTTATAATACAGTTCTTATGCTTTGAAGTTGCTTACAAGCCTTTCCAAAAAACTCATTGATTGTAAATAATATATTTTTAAATTCATTTTTTATTTAAATCCCTGTGCAAGCAGGTCACCTTTTCACTGTAGTCAAGCTCCTTGCAGACTCTCGTGATTTAGTGGAGTAACTCTAGTGCCTAACTCATTGAGAAAAGGTAGTGTAGCAATTTAGTGAATTGATGAGTATTGTTGTATAAATGGTCCTTTGTTTCACACTGAGTGACTCTGACACATGGAAACATACGGTTTCTTTTCTTCATTAAAGTAAGCATGTTAAACTAATAATTAGCATATCACCGATTAAATGCCGTTTTGTGCCAGTTTTTTAACTTAGTCATTTCTTAAATTCTACAAGGTATTCTTTTTTAACTTAGTTCTATTTTATTTTGTTTTTTATGTCAGATTAATATGAGGCTCCAAATGATGAGGTTACACTGTTTGCATTTGTTAGGTATAGTTCAAGGTGTAGTTGAGCCCTTCACCAGGGGATGTGCTATATATCCTTACTTTGTGCCCACTGAGTGAGAGCTCCCTCCTCCTCTCTCCCTTCCACTCTTCCTCCTTATCCACACTTGAATTTAATTGTATTTTCTTTCATGTGGGAGTGTAGTTGTTTATGTATTGGTTTCATATTAGTATCGCATACATTGGATACATGGTTTTCCATTCTTGTGATGCTTTACTAACAAGAATGTTCTTCACCTCCATCCAGATTATTTTTACTTTACAGGTGAGGAAACTGAGGCTCAAGGAGATTAAAAATTGCCCAAAGAAATGTAATACCTAATAATCGACAGTACCGGTATTAGGTGGCTTCAAAATCCATGCCTTTTCCTCATACTATGTTATTTTACTTAGCCAAGGAAGCTGGTAGTGTGGATTAGTGGTTATGATTCCAGGTAGGGACTGACTTGAGTGCTTTGAGCACTGTCTATTGACAAAGTGAGCTGTACTTTCCGTAAGAATGCAGAAAAGAAAAAGCCTTTCTCAACACAGCCCTGGTTAAATCATTGTCAACAGCAAACACCTCAGTGTCTTTAGGAAGTCTGTTTTACATGATTTACTCTAATTCAGAAGTTCATTTGCCCCATTATAATCCCATTTTTATTCTCATAGCAGGAATAGACCATTAAGGAGGATAACTGGTGACCAGGCTGTCTGAAAGGCCCAACTCATCTTAGGCAAATCTTGACATTTCCTCAAACTAGTCATACGAAGCTGTTTTTCCATTTTCAGACATTTGATCAGACAAGGTATTTCATTGATACTCATCACAGTATTCCTGTTGTGAGACCCACCCTTAGTGCCCTCTGTTCCTCTGTAGGACGAGCCCCCCCACGGCCCCATCCAAACTACCTTGGACTACACGGAAGACAGTGTTGTGGTGGCTCTCATTGGTTTATCCAGGGGTGCTGGGTCCACTCAGTGTGCACCCAAGGGAGTGGGTTCGATTTAGGAAGCGCTGAAATGTGACCATCTACTTAATGTGGGAGGTGGCAAGATGAGCTTTCTTTTGGACTCAGAAAGACTGACATCCAAAGCCTGGATCTGCTGCCTTCCACGTGAGCAGACGTGGGAAAATGCCAACATGATTTCTGTGGCTTTTAGTATTCCTCAACTGAAAAATGGGGCTTGTCAATACCTACTCTGGATGACTGTGGTAAGGTTCTATTTCTGCTTTACACCGACGTTCATGGAGATGAACATGGTTTTATCCCGAATGGCATTTGTTCATGAAGAGGGGGACAGAAAACTTATTTTTTGAATGTCTACTGAACTGAGTCTTCTGACGGATCTTCTACACTTGCTCTCATTTGATCTCCATTCTGTAGTGGAGAGAACATGATTTGGCTGAGGAATCACACAGACTCTGTATCAAATCCCGGCCTTGTAACTTCCTAGTTATTACATGGGGAGGGGAGGAGAAGGAAAAGGTCACACCTCTTTTCAAGAGTGGGCACTGGTGAGGTTAATCAGTTTGATTTAAGCATTCCATGCTGTATATCAAATCATCACATTGTGTCCCATAAGTGTATACAGTTGTGATTTTAAAAGTTAATTAGAAATTACTATTCTAGGAAAATAATAGGGACATCCAACAAATGGACTTGACCACAAATGACTGATGCCGCATTGAAATGATTGCAGAATTATTGCAAAATTATTTGGTGTTTAAACATTTTAGATTTTAAAGCAAAAATATTTAAACAGAAAAAGAGTGGGCTGGGAATACTGAGGGTGGCTTTTCTAGAAACCCAAACTGTGCTTCCTATACAAGCAGTGGGAAGATACTACTATGTATGTGAAAGTTCTTCTCTACTGGGGGTTAATGATGTATTTTGATTATCTGGAAACCTGGGAATTACTTCTGTGTAAAAAATTAAATAGAAATACAATAAAATGGACTTTTACAATAAAAATTTTATATAAGATGGTAACTATTTAGGGTAAAATTTCAGAGTTTTATTTCTTGTTCAAGGACTGTTTTGAAGAAAGAAAATAATGATATGATATGAGACCTTCCTGTGATGGTTAAAATTAAATTTCTTGACATTGGACCTCGCTCTTAAACCTGATAGGCAGCTATGCAAATCATAGCAGTTTTGCAGATATATGGACTTCAACTTGCAACACATTAAGTGACACTGCCAGCTTAATTATTATAAAAGCTTTGCTGATCCGAGTTGGCATTACAGGCTAGGTTTCTAAAATGGTTTATGGTGCAGTGATCACTTATTTAATGCCACAATGTAAACTATTTGTCAGAAAGTATTGGTGATCCTGAAGTGAGAGAGGACAAGATGTGTAGCGTTTGGTTAACAATAAAAGTGGTTTCTAAAGTAAAGTTTGGGACAGTTAGGTGTACTGGGGAGGATAATGAACTTGGGAAGAGGAATCTAGTTGGTAGTGAATGGTTCACCTGTTGACTGTTTCATTTAGAAAATATCTTTTGGAAGAATTTGAACACATAAAGAAGCTACCATGTATCCTAATGTGAAAGGTTGTCATTCACCATTGTGTTAGCTGAAAACTCGAAAGGATTTTTGCCAGTAAACCAAATGCTTTTGAGGATGCTCAGGAGTTTTGGCAATGTGGTTTGAGGCTGGCTCCATCACAGCATGGTTGGCTGAATGTCACCTCTGTGCCTAGACTTTTTAGGGTTGCTTGTCAAGTGGTTATAAAAATAAGGTACACTTTGCCCAAGAGAGAAAAGATTTTCTTTCTCCTTCAGTTCACGGCCTTTTCTGTATTTGTACAAGGCCTTGAAGAAGTCACACTGTTCACACCATCACCTTTTATCTATTTTCCATATGACACACGAAGAACCAGAGCCCTAAAGAAATTCCATGCTCCAGGTTTTATCCAATTGTGGCAGGGTTAGGAGTTGTTAGCTTGTCTCTGTTCCAGCCACTGTTTAACATACAGTTATAGTCTCTCGTGAGGTAAGGACATACGTTGGGTGAAATGTCATGGCTGTGTTCACTGATAGAACTGATTGGTAAGTGGATGCTTATTTTTATAATGGGGAGATGCCCACGTGGAAGGACTGCTCCCAGGCAGCAGCTTCTGACCGATGGAGAACCAGCTTAGAATACTGAGGATGTTGTCAAGTATTGTAGTTTTCTGTTACTCATTCCTGTCAATGGCAGCTACTAGAAACAATATGAAATCCACATGTTTATCTAGGATATGCCAGAACTTTCAGAAGAATTCTTTTTATATAAAATGGTTTTCCTCTCTACCAACTTACCCCTGTTGGACCACAGTGCTGATTATATGTTAAGTACCAAGACAATCTAAACAAGATCAATCAAAGCAAGCAAGGAAGCAACAATAATAGCAAAGGCCTTACTCTCCTTCAGCATTTGATAATGCCCATTTAAGAATGTGCCCCAAAAGTGGCAAAAGAAAAATAGAGTTTTAATTGTTAAGAGCTGTTTCCCTGACATCTAACTCTGTAACATCTAACTCTATACCGCAAAGAAAAAAAAAAAAAAAAAAACAAAAAACAGATAGGATTCTTCCAGAATGCAAAGTGGGAGCAAGGTTACATAGACAACTGCCTGGGTTTTTCACAAAGAGGGGATTAGTTCCGTCTGATTTTCCACTGTAGGTTCATAGTTCTGAAGGGCAGAAAACAGGACTGTTGAAGCCATATTCTTCCTACAGCTCGAGACATTTTTCTCTCTTTTGAACCTTCCAACCATCAAGGAACTCTTGATCTTTGCAATGCTGGTGACTTTTAATTTAGGGAGAAAATAAAAAACATGACTTTTTCCACTCCAGTTTCCCAAAAGTTCAATGACCATGTTGTAGACCTTTCCATGCATATGTTGTTTTTACATGCTTGTGTTTTGACATGGAGAAGGGAGGAGGGAGAGGGAGGAAAAACTTTAATGTCTTGAATTCTATAGTCAGTCCTGTGGGACGGCCTCCTTCCTCCTGCCCTCATTAACACTGCATAATTCACACCCTTGCTCAGGTCTCAATGTCTTACCCCATTTATTTGACAGTTTCTGTCAACACTCAAACTTAAGATTTTGGCTGTTGCTGGCTTTTAGCAATTCTAGTAAGAGTTGTTTGGAGACTGCTGTTTAAAAGCTTAAACTAATGATTTGCTAATTGTTGTTGTTTGTAATGCGTTTGCAACAAGAGAATGTAAGTAACATTCAGTGAGACTCTAAACTCTTGTCAGGCATGGTGCTAAGAGCTTTTATAGTCATCCAACTTATCTTTATAATAATTCCAAAAATGTAGTGATATAATTTCTCTTTTGTAGAAGTAAAAGCCACTCCAATGGCTGTGTATCTTGCCCACAGTTTCACAGCTGGTGCAGGGATGCAGGCTTCTGTAGGGATCTAACACCTGCCTCTCAGAGAGTTGTCTGTGGACCAGCAACTGAACTATCATCTCAGCACGGCCCTCTTGAACCAACATGTGCAGTTTAGCAAGATCCACAGGTGATCTGAATACATATTATAGTAGTTTGAGAAGCACTGCTTCCAAGTTCAGATAAACCAGAGACTGCAGTAGATAAGGAGGGCCAGAGGCATTGCTTCCTGGTAGCACTGTTTGGTTGTGATATTGGGCACCTGCTTCTCTATCTTTGAATAAACCAGCGGATAGGAGAAAACAAGAAGTGTTAAGTTAATAATGATGTATGGACTAATTTTTGAGGTGTAGGAACCTGGCCGTCACTATTATTGATAGCAAATATCTGTCAAGTACCTCTGTCTTTAAGGGTAACTCTCAGTCAATAAAATGGTTTAAAGTACTTGTTTGCTTAAGAGACATTTTTCAGGAGAAAATGAGACCTACCTTAGAATTTCCTGGCCTTGGAACAGTTGGCAACAATGCTGAAATGGCAAGAAATCACTGTTAATTAAATGTTCGATGTTTATTATAGCGACGAGAGCAGTTTAGGTTTACATGCTTGCTAAAGTTGTGCTTTTGTGTATAGATACAATTGATGAGGTTTTAGAGCCCTTTGTATGATCAATATGTACCATGAATGTTGCCCATAATTATAGATTTTGAAGAATAACTTTACTATTTTATTTGATTATTGTATTTTTGCTTTTATAACACTATAGATTGTGCTTGTGACAACTATAATACCAAATCCTTTATCAGAAACAAATAATTAATATAGTCTTCGTAGGAAAACATGATTTGCGTTTTGAGAGTCCACATTTTAAAATGATTTTAAAGGATTTGTAACTTGGCAAAAGAGAAATACTGTCCATAAAACTGTCTTTAACTTCTTTTTTACCATTCATTCAATTATTAGATATTTATCAAGTACCTACTGTTTGCTAAGTAAACTCATCTCTAATTTTGAAAATCTGGCAATATTTACAAGTCCTGAAACTGATTTAATATATTTCTAGAGTTTTGTATATCAAGGAGAGATTTATTAGTCTAGATTTGATCCTGAAATATAAAGCAATATAGATCTGAGTTTGTAGAGTACTTCGTGCTTCCAAATTTCTTTAATAAATACCATCTAATTTAGTTTTCAGATCAGTTAAGTCTTAACGTGCCCATTTTATGGAAGGACAGTTAAGTCAGATGATCTTATTGGTCATTGCATCTGGAAATTCTCTTATTCTACTTATAGATGAGGAACTGTATTATTTCCGAATATTCATGGCTGCTATTGTTTGTACAATCTAGTTGGCAACTAATCATTTTCTTTTTTGTTATAATTTTGTCTTGTATTTTCATCTTAATAGTCTTTAAAACATTTATCTTTTTATACATTTTGGTTTTATTTTCCCAGCTAGCCTGCAAATCTCATGTGTACATAAAGAAATATTACATATTTCTTTATATTCCGTGTAGTACTTGGCATATATTTCTTTATATTCCTTCTAGTGCCTGACACATATTTCTTTACATTCCTTATAGTGGCTAGAACATCCTAGGCCCTCAATAAATTTAGTTGATGGTGAAGTGGGAGTAAGGATAACTGATATCCTGATTGGCATCCTACCTTCATTTGTTTATTCCCTGGGCAGATCTTTTTTTCTCTAGGCCAGTGAAGCCTGGGACTGCTTGCTGTTTTCCAGGCCCTTGCTTAAAGCCGTGTCATTGCCCAGCAGACCATGATGCAACAAAGAGGATTTGGAGCCAGATATGCTCAGTTTTGCCAAACGTTCACGGCTCTTATAAATCATCTATTGGATAAGCTAACTTTGGGGAATTATCTATGGACTTTAATTCTTTTCGCCAGCCCCATCTGGTTGCCATAGATACTTGCTGAGACAGAAGGTTGTCGTATAGGCACTGGTACACGATGTTGCCTGTGGCAACAAATAGCTCAGTGGGCTGCAGAAGGAACAGTGCTGGGGCATAAGTCCCAGGGACTCACAAGGAGGGCAGGGGCTTTAGTTGGACCCAGGAGAGGCTATGGGAGGCATTCCTATAGGAGGCCTATTGAAGGAGCGTGTCATGTCAGGGGATGGTATTGCTACAAGCAGGTAATTAGCACTGAAGAGGCCCATTAAGGGCGGCAGGTGATGTTTTGGCTGGTGATCAGCCATACTGGGATAGGGATTCTGGCAGCAAGTTATATGCAGAGCTCAGGTGAGCTGGCAGTGGAGATGGGTCTGATATTAACTAGAATAGATCAGGGACAGGAGTCAAGGGCAGTCTAGAATGAGCCTGGCCACTTAGCCACGGGGAAGGGAGGCAGCAGAATCTTAGGACTGTCAGGAGACAATGAAGGGCTAGGGCACAGTTTCCTAAAGAAATTGAACATGTGGTCAGAGCTAGAGTGAGAAGATGTGTGATGGTTTAGAAGACAGAGTACTGACGTGGAGTAGGAAAATTCCAAGTTCTAGTCCATGCTCTTTGGCATCTTTAGGAATTATTTTGCTTCTTTAGGCCTTAGTTTCCTCATCTATACAACGAGGAAGATGGATTGATGTACATTTTTACAAACTATGACCTGCATAGCATTGTCCTTTGCAAAAAGCATTCTCTGTTGAAAGAGTTTGGGAAATGTTGTATAGGCTATCTTCCCCGAGCATTACCAAGATTTTTTACTACTCATTATTAAAGTAGTCAGTGATGAACTGAGATTGGTTTTATTTAGCCTAGAAGTTCTTAAACTGATTGACCAAGAAATGTTTCTCCCCAGGGCCACTGTTGACTTGGTGAGGGAATCTGTACTTTGAAGGAGCGTAGCTTGGGAAGACAGACACAGTGATTTCTCCAGTGCCTGCCATTTGAACACATCCTCAAGTATACCATACCTACCATCATTTATGAGGCTGTTGTCCAGTTAGGTAGCCATGGGTGGTCCCTTCCCTTCCCACAACTTTAACTTGGTATTTCCTTCTCCCTTTCCTCTTGAGAGTTTTAGTAGAGACTCTGCTGCTGTCTGGAGTTTCCTGTCTCCCAGCTTGGGCCCCTGATTTCCAGATCATCACTTAGAGGAAAGGGTGTGGAACATGCCTGTAATTGTTCCTCCTTCCCCTCCTAGAGCCTTGGTGTTGGGCTAAAAGTCAGCCTCCCCAGAGCTGACCCTCTTACTAGAGTTTCTCTTCCTCCCAGCGACTCCTTCCCCCTTACTTTATCTGCCACAGGCTTCTGGAAAACTAACACCCTCATGGAGAATCCTTTCTGCTACTGGGAATGTGTTTTTATTCTTCCCAAACAACTGATTTACCAATAAACTTGGAATTCTGCCCAACCACCCCATCTCCCATGAGGTCGACTGAGGTAATTCCTTATATACAATCTGTTTAAACCTTTTGTAATGAAGAGTAGGAAAAAATACTAATTGTTTTATCAGATTGCATTTTGCATAAATAACTTAAGAACAGCTTGCCTTCTCTCCCTCTCCCCTCTCTCCGGCAGACTTTGGGGAATGAGGAAATTTCATAAAATAAACTTGGTGGAAATAAAAGTGACTTTTTTAGTAGCTGAATCAAGTTAGGGTAATGATTTTGAGACATAAAATATTTACTCAAATAGCAAATATTTCTGCAGTTTGTACCATGCGTCTAACATTGTGCCAGACCCTGGAGCATCAGCCAAATGCCTGCCTGTGACCCTCACGGAATATATGTAACGAAGGAAGCAAGAACCACTGTGTGGAGTACAAGAGAATATCTAGAGGTATCTTACCAAGTTAAGGGAGAGTATGGTCTAGATTCAGAGATGCGAGTAGCCCTTACAGGTCAACTTAGTCGGGGGAGACTCCTCCAAGATGGAAGGAATAAGGGCCAGCTCTTGAAAGATAGGTGGGATTTGTAAATTGTGCAAAGAAAAGGGATAATTTTTAGATAGGCAAAAGCACAAGAAAATCAAACCTCTGCAAATGAAATATACAGTAGAACATCCATAGTTGTCCACCTCCCTCCACGGACCACTTCCTTAAGTTGACCTAATTTTCCTAGACCAGACATGTACCACATGTTCATGTCTATCCAGCAGGCCTCGTTGTTCCTTAGGTTGACCACCACCTCAGTGTGCTGACCACTTTATTACTACCTCTTGGGTGGCCAGCTCACACAGTTCTACTGTATTTGAAACCGTGCTGTGTGCTAGGCAGTACATTTTATATTGGGGATCATAGAACTCTCTCTTAGATGTGGCAGTGGGTATGTAGGACCTGTGAGAATGCATGTGTGTAAGTAGAGTAACTGCAGTCTCAGAGAATAACTGCTCCCACCGTCCCTGCTTAGTTGGAAGTCAGAATTTTTCCAACTCAGTTAAAGAAACCCTCAGGGCTTTTATTTTTGTACAGCTAGAAGAGGTTAGCTGGACACCTGGATCCAGATTTAGTGGTGGCAAGGAATGTAATGTCAAGGTCATCCCTGAGACATATTTGTTAAAAGAATTTAGAGATTTGGATTAGTTAACAGGTAATGAGATTATGAACTTCAAGTATAATGTTGGCAGTTTTTGTTTGGAATCATCAGAACTGTCTCAATGTCAAATGTGGTTGGATAGCTTTTAAAGGTTAATCTCTGATCGGACACAGTTCGTTTATATACTCTTACAACCTATTCGTGGATAGCAAAGCGAAGCTGATTTGTCCCTTGCTTGGATTTTTTTTTCCTCTTATGTATTTAGATGAAGCCTCAGAATTTTAGTTTGGCTACCTACTCAAAGGAACTTTGGTACCGTTGAGTGTTTGGAAGATCAGTGACTCACCTGAGTTTTACTTTTAGTTTTGTTCTTATTTACACAATTGGCAAACTGAAGGGGAAGCTCAGTGGTCGATTCTGTTGCCTCTAGTTAACTGGTTTACTGGTGTAGATGTAATCTTAGTACCTGGGAAAAGTCACTTAACTTTGCATGTTACCCTCTGCCCTATCTCTTGAGTAGAGATGATAGCTGCCGTGAGAATAAGGCAAAAAATATTGAAAAATCATAAGAAGATGCTCAGTTAAATAAACCCTTGGGGCTTTTATTTTAGTACAGACATATAGTTGATTCCTATAAATGTTTGTTGTATAAATGTATGTTTAGAGACTCCCACTTCCCTTTCAGGCAGTTATTCACAAAAAGGCAAAATGGCACTTTCCTATGGTGAATGGACATCACTGACATTCATTAAATTGAAAATGTTAGCAAAAAACGTTGTCACAGGGTTTTTAAAAATTTTTTTTATTTTCTTTTATTGTGTTTTATCATACATAGCTTGGAAGACATTTCTAAACCAGAGTTATAAATTTTTTTCTATTTTATAGTCAAGGGGACATTCTATTCCTAGGGCAAATTTTAGTTTCGAATATTGAAAATTAACATTATAAGCGAAGCATGTATCAGTGGAAGATGGTAAAGTAGGGGATTTTTCTTTCCACATTATTAAAAGCCTACGTTTCTCATAGCTAAGCCAATTCAGCAAAGACTTGTAGGGACCAATTATTTCAGATTTTTCTTTCAAGCAGCAAGTTTTAATTAAAATACATAATTGCTATGATTTCCTAACCATCCTTTTCAGGAGTTTATCTGTTAAGATATTTTTCACAAAATAAAATATTTCCGTGGTAATTGGAGGTTTACTTTCTCCAGGTATGAAGGAGCCCACATATGTTAGGTTAGGATGGGATAATCCAAAATTTAAAATGGCATTGCCAGCGCAGAGATCCCCCAGATCTCTCCAAATGCAACATTAAGCCATTTTTCATGAATATGAATGTGTGAATTAAGGCCGTCTCTCTTGTCTTGCAAGGCTAAGTGGAAAATTAAATACTTAGCCAGGCAACCCAGTTTATCTGTCCCTAGACCCTTCTCTTTCCTCATTAAGAAGAAATTTTACCTGAAATATTAGAGTTGTATTTATAATTGGAAATGAGATTTTCAGAAGGGACTAAAAAAGGATGTTTATTTCAAAGCCCCCTGCAGAGTATTTTGACTGATGCTCTTGAACAATCTTCAGGGTTTAAACTTGTTAAAAATCTCCATTTTAGGTAGGAAAAAGGAATTGAACTGCTTTTTAAAACTCTAAGTCTTTCATGAATCTGCTTGTGTGTTGCTGTGTAATCTCCAGTTCCTGCTTTGTCTGCCCGTACCATCTCCAACCTCAAGTGGGATCCTTTAGGTGTGAAGTTGGAGAGTTATCCATGACCATATCACTCTCTCTTGGACTAACCAGATAACCACAGAGTTTCTAAGATCCAGTTCATCTGCTTTATTCTCATAGTGAGGGCTGCTAGTGCTGTGCCAATCATCTACCTAATGCCTTCATTAGTCAGTCCAAGATGCTGGTGCCAGTATAATCTGTCTGATCTGTGCCTGTCCATCTAGCATGTCCTAAAGAGATTTATCGAATTTTAGCTGGAAGGATACGGATGACCCTATTCCCCAGCTGGTTTGAGTCAGACCATGACTTTGTTTTGTTTTTGCAGTTTTTGGCCAGGGCTGGGTTTGAACCCATCACCTCCTGTATATGGGGCCAGCGCCCTACTCCTTTGAGCCACAGGCACTGCCAGTCAGACCATGACTTAATGTGTAACACTCTTCTTTTCACTTGTGCTCTCTATTAAAAAAATACATATTTTTCTATCCGTCCATTGCATGACCTATAAGACTCAGCGTGACTTTCTCCTTGCTTATCTCATAGCCCCACTCGTTAAGCTCCAGCTGATCTTTCAGTTCTTCCATTGTGCTGAGCCCATTCCAGCCACAGGGCCATTGTGTTGGCTGTCCCTTCAGACTAGAATGCTCATGCTCTAACCAGGGCTGCCTTTCCTTAGTTATCAGCTTAAATGCTCATTCTTCCAAGGACCCTTCCCTGACCATCTCATCATCCTTTCCTTGTATTTAATGCATTTGTTTTTTTTTTTGAGACAGAGTCTCAAGCTGTTGTCCTGGGTAGAGTACTGTGGTGTCACAGCTCACAGCAACCTCCAACTCTTGGGCTCAAGTGATCCTCTAGTCTCAGTTTTTCTATTTTTAGTAGAGATGGGGTCTCGCTTTTGCTTGGTCTGGTCTTGAACTCATGAGCTCAAGCAATCCACCCTCCTCAGCCTCCCAGAGTGGTAGTGTATCCCAGAGTGGTAGTGTAATTTAATGCATTTAAAATGATTTTGTTTGTTTAATTTCTTGTTTTTTATCTATTATTATCTGTTCCTTTGTTCTTTATTATATCCCAGTATCTGGGACATCCAAATATTTGTTAAATACATAAACATCCTGTTCACACATGACCTTTTCTTAGCCTAGATTCAATAGCCAGAGTATAACCGGTCAGTTTAGTAATGCTGATTGAACAAATGTGTGCATAGCCACATAGTCAGTGCTACTGCAAAACACAAAGCATTTCTTTCTTTCAAATATCCTTTTTTAGTTTTACAGGAATAGAAAAATATCTTCCTTTTTATTATTTTAAGGTATTTTTTATTAAGTCATATATACATAGATCATGAATACATTTATGCTTTTGTGGGATTCAATGTGTTGATTATTTGTATAAATTGGAGTGCTTACATCCTACTAATTAATATAGCTTTCACCTCATTTACTTAATTACAGTGTTAAAACATTTGTATTTAATACTTGATAGATTTGACTTGTACCCTTCAAATATGCTCCATAGGTGTGGTCCCACCATTAACCCTCCCTCTATCAAACAACCTCCCTCCCTTCCCATCCCACTCCCCTGAAAGTGTGAGGGATTATAAATTGGTTTTACAGTGGTACTGAGTACATTGGATATTTTTTTTTCCATTCCTGAGAAACTTTACTAAGAAGAATATTTTCCAGTTCCATCCATATAAACATAAAAGAGGTAAAATCTCCATCTTTTTTTTTAATGCTGCATAGTATTCTATGGTATACATATACCACAATTTATTGATCCATTCATGGGTCACTGGGCACTTGGGCTTCTTCCAAGACTTGGCAATTATGAATTGAGCTGCAGTGAACATTCTGGTGCATATATCTTTATTGCCAAAGGATTTTTGGAAAGAAGTTTAGAGAACATTCAGGGATCTAAATGTAGACCTGCCATTTGATCCTGCAGTTCCTCTACTAGGAGTATATCCAAAAGACCAAACATCTCTTTCAAATATTCTTAACCATTTTGTTTTCATTTGGTTCCCATTTCTGTTTCAGAATGTTCAGTTCTCCCTGCAGCAGTCAGGGGGCTGACTGTTTCTGCTGGTGTTAAGTATAGATGGCTAACAAAGCAGTTCATGAAGGTCTGGGACAGGGAAGCTAGGCTGAGTAGTACGTGGGCTGTGATGGGTATGCAACAATCTACTCTCCTTGAGAGAAACAGAGACATTGGGAGGAGGGAGTGATATCAGAACCACAGTTTGCATAGAATGGAGGCATGTAATAATAAACAGCTAGGGCTTACTAGCTTCCTGGCACTGTTTTAAGTGGTTTACATGCAGTAACTTAGTCCTCACAACCTTATGGGGTAAGTACTATTATTAACTCATTTTACAAATAAGAATTTAAAAAAAATACAGGTTATTCAAGAATATAAACAACATAATAGATATATTTGGATATTTAGTAATAATTTCAAGTATATCATACAGATATACATGGTCGATATTTAGTGTTTTTTCATTTAATAATGCATTCAAATCCATGGAGTAGGTGTTGGAACCAGGATTTAAATCCAGGCATTCTAGCTCAAACATCTGTGCTTTTAACTTCTAGTCTTCTCCAAATCCCAGGTGAGTATATTCAAGGGGCGAGTTATTGCAGTAACATAAAGGAAATGTTGGCAAAGGCAGGGTAACTTTTAAATACCAGAAAAAAATTCAAAAAGAACTCATTAACACTTGGTAAATATTGTTTTGCAATAAATAAATATTTCATGTTCTTTCTAGATGCTGATAAAAGTAGAATGAAATATATAGAAAAGACAGTAAAATAAATAATGGACATAGTTGACACATGTCACGATGTTCTGAACATGTAAGGAATTGATAGCAAGTTAAATTGTATTTTATGCATATACCAGCCATCGTCTCAAGTGAGACTTCCAATTTGTGACACTTTCAGCAGCTGACATCAGGTGGAAGACCTAGGCTTCCCAGACCAGGACCCTGTGCAGTTTCCTGGGAGTTGACTAGGGAATTCCCTGGACACCACACACAGAATGACTGGACAGTGAGCTTAGAATTCAGGTGCTGAGAGATGGAGTAGCAAGACAGAAATGGCCTTCCAACCTCTGTGAGGGAGTCTGGGTTGGAGGTCCAGGGAGGTTGGATTGAAGTTGACTTGGGTGCTATGGTATCATCTGCTTGCTTTTTATGTTCAGGTGAGCAGATGATTGTGACAGAAAATTTCTGACCTTGTAGATTTGAAAAAGCCTTAAATATTCCCCTTTTTAAATGCTCCTCCCTAGGGCACTACCTCTCTAAGACTATGTGGAGGATATAGCTGAATTTCTATAATTTATTTTTTCTCCTTACACATATATCAAGTGTATAATCATGTTGGTGATCACAAAGCAAGCATTTTCCCAAACCTCTACACAAAGAGCTGATTGAATCTCATTAGAGCAGAATCAAGGAGCTCTGGCTTCAGAATTATTAGGTGTGCCCCTTTCAAGCGATTCATTTTCTCCACATTTATTAGGAACTAAATTCCTAGCTTGAAAGCAGTGATAGGATATGAGCAGTTGGTCTCTTATGATAGATTGACTTCTCAGTCACCGCCCATAGACAACAAATGGGAGAATAAATTTCAGATGAATTGTTGTTTAGACTAAGAAGATTAATCTATCCTCAGATCAGTTCATTAAAATGGTCATTTATGGAAAGATATATACATTGGCAGACGTAAGTGGTGTCTGTCATTTTCCGTGGATTTGAATTGATAGGGACCATGGGCCAATTGCTTTATTCCATCTTTATGTTCCTGGGTACTTCTTAAGGACAGATCACAAATTAAAAACAATTCATCTTTTCCTTTTCCTGGGGTCTAACATGATGATTTAAGGAGCCTTTCTCAGTAAATCTGCTAAGTTAGTAGCCTCAAACAGAAGCCCCAAGTGGGTTGTTGGTGCTAATGACAGAAAGCTGAGTTGCCCACAGAGGGGGAAGGGTGCGCTTCTAGGTGATTCTGTTAATAGACCCTCCATTTTCTTGCATTTTAAAAAAATCTTGCATCACTTTGTCTATTGCTAGGGGGAAACAGATTCGTAATTCTCTTTATGCAGTGCCAATGCTCCCTATAGCTGTGTACTCCCTGCGGAACCAGGCTTGAGTAATGTTAATTATTAATTAAAGAAATACAGGCAGGAGACACTCCTCTGGTCAGCCTCTCCCCAGCCAGCATACCCTGAGATATCTTATTACACTGGAATTTTCCCAAATGTATGAAAACATCATTTAATTCTTATTTTTAATTAGACTCTCTCACTGAAACCATTTGAGATGAGGTAGACTCCCCACCCCCCCAATCTTAATATGTTCTGAAGGGGAATATTTTTTGTTGTGATCTTATTTGTACTTATATTTATTTCATAAAGTCAACTGCTTGTATTTTCTTTTAGCTCTCATAGTCTCAAACTTTACAGAGATGTTTTGAACTTTTAAAATGTTGAAAGGTAGTATTTTCAGAATCAAGAGGCATGTACCTTAGTTTAATGTCTATTGGGTTTAATATTGATGTCAGATGTAAGCTTGCAAACTTGAGTAAAACAGAGTTCTTTCCACAAGGCACTTGGAGTTCATGGCCTATTCTATTCATTCCTTTACATTTTTACCTATAAATTTATTTTTCATTTACAATTTAAGGTTTACCTTAAGTAGTTAAAGTAACTCTGTTGTGAAAAAAGAGGCAACTCAAATGAAAATTTAAAGATTTTCAATTTTACTATCTTTGAAAGTTGAAGAAGCACTCTTGTATCTTCTGAGAGTGAATAAAAATTATTGATTTAAAAATGCCATACAGCACACAGTATTCGAAAGTAATATAAAATCAATCTGAAAATTGCCATAAGCAGAACAATATATAACAAATTCATCATATACCCAAAATGATTTAAAATATCCTTTTGGTTATCATATGTGTAATTACTGGCTGTATGGAGTTGTATGTGTATTTAGCCTAAAAAATCACTATTTGAAGATTATAGTTATTTTAGGAGTAGAAATTTATTGTAGTATTTACTCCAGTTTTTCAGTTATTATAAGTATTGATATATACTTTCAGAGTCCATAGGATTTTGTGGACAAGGATGATTACTTTAAAAAACAGTACATTAAGATATTTGATTTGGGGCAATAACTGTCTTCTGTCCAAATGCCTGTGATTGCTTCCATTAGGTGATAAATATAATAATCTCTTTTGTTATCACCAAGGAATAATGTTAACAGCCTCAATAGCCATGACTTTAAATTAGGCAAAGTAAATAATCACTGGATTTCCCAGTTGTCCAAAAGAGAAGTTTATGAGAGATTTAGGAAAGCAGCTAATATAAAAACTAAAAATAGACATTTACAGGCCATAAGAAACTGTCCTTTGCCTATGTCTGTGGTTTTCTTTTGAGCCTATAGACTTCTGAGACTAGGGTTATGAGAAGTTAGTGAAAATTTCCATTGGTTGCATTTGGAACAGTGTCTATATTTACTAAACCCACTAATAACTTAGGAGCTTTTCTTGAGATGGCCTGGTTGCTGTTGACCGTGACATTTCCCATCTTCATGTTGGCTAACGCTTGTTTACCAGAAGGCACCTGCAGATTAACTGAAGAGATGACGCAAATGTTGAGTCTTAGGAAAGATGTGGGTTTCACTCCTTCACCAACTGCCCACTGAGTGGTAATGTGGTGTTCAAGTTTGTAATGATAAGGAAGAGGGTTTAACTCACGTAGACTCCATGGGTACCAATTGAATTCTTGAAAATTGTTTAATATGGCCTTCCCTTGGAGTCTCTGCAGTGTCTGTGTTCTACGGTTGTGAGGAGTGTATGTAATGCTGCAGATGGTGGGTATGCTGGGCAGACCTCAGTTTGCATTCTAGAATTGCAACCCATTAGCTTTGTAACTTTGAGGAACTAATTAACATCTCTAAGCCCTTAATCTTTCATCTGTAAGATTGGGGTAATAATATTTGCCTCACAGTTTTGCAGTGAAGATTAAATATGGGTGAAAATGTATATTTTTTAGCAACGTATTTGATACATTATAAATCAAAGTTATTAGCCTTTGTTTGTGTCATCTGGTTTGCTGGCATGACCAAATTGACTAGGCTGCTGTTGCCTAGTAACTGTTTACTGAAGGCACAATGACAGAATCCTTATGATACCTGAAATGCCCAAATGAACTTCAAGGGTCAGCAGGAATTTTCCTGACCAGAACCTTGTCTCCTCACCACACTATTGTAAAGTATTTCTAAAATCAGAGGGCATAAAGAAGTGTGTTAACACATTCGAGTCACTTTGTGATGGCTATATTTAATAGGACTTTTGAGATTTGTTTCCTATTTCAATTTTACTAATGACAGCAAGAAAAGACCTAGTATCTTAAGTATAAGACACCATTGTCAAATAAAATGCTTAAATTAAGATGTTATTTTGCCAATTTTCGACTGTTTTTCACAAGTATTCAGTAAGTTGTTCTTAACAGTAATGTCAAATACTATTCCTTTATACTAAGAATAAAGTGGAAGGATTTTTTTTTTCTTAGCCTAATGATTTTCTTTATCATAAAGAATTTATAAGTATACAGAGTTCAGGAGAGAAATCTGGTAAGAAGTTATTCTTACTGTCTGTTCTTTGACAAAGCAGACGATAACATACACTGGGGAAAAGAATCCCTCTTCTATAAATGGTGCTGGTAAAATTGGATAGCCATGTGTAAAAGACTGAAATAGGATCTGCTCCTCTCACTACTCACAAAAATTAATTCACGGTGGATCACAGACCAACTTCAGGCCTGAAACTATAAGAATTCTAGAAGAAAATGTTGGAATTCTCTGTTAGAGATTGTCCTTGACAAATAATTTCTGAAGAAAATGCCCAAAGCAATCACAGCAACAACAGAAATTTAAAAATGGGACTTGTTTAAATTAAAAGGCTCCCACACAGCCACAAAGTGAATAGACAACCTGTAGAATTATAGAATGGGAGAAAATATTTGCTTGCTATACATCTGATAAAGAGCTGATAATTAGAATCTATAAAGGACTCAAGCAAATCAGCAAGAAAAAAGTCAGGCACCCCTATAGAGAAGTGGGCAAAAGACATAAACGGAACCTTTTCAAAGGAAGATGGACGAATGGCCAATAAACACATGGAAAAATGCTCGGTGTCTCTGGTCATCAGAGAAATGCATATCCAAACCACACTGAGGTATTATCTGACTCCAGTGAGAATGGCTTTTATCAAAAAATTCCAACACAACAGATGCTGGTGTGGACTCTGCAAAGTAGTACAACCTCTGTGGAAAATTGCAGGGAGGTACCTCAAAGAGCTAAACGTAGACCTACCATCTAATGAGTAATCCTGCTGGTGGGTATTTACCCAAAGGAAAAACTATCATTTAAAAAAAGACGCATACATATTTACTGCAGCACAATTCGTAATTACAGAGATATAGAATCAGCGCAAGTGTCCATCAGTCTATGAGTAGATTAATAAAACATGGAATGTATATGTACATATATGCCATGGAGTATTACTCTGCCATTAATAAATGATGAACTAGTATCTTTTGCAAGAACCTGGATGGACCTGGATACCATTCTTTTAAGTGAAGTTTTACAAGATTGGAAAAAGAGACACCACATGTACTTACTATTAAACTGGAACTAACTGATCAATGCTCAGGTGCACATTTGGTGGTAAAACCCAGCAGAAGGCAAACAGATCCAAGGGAGCCTGAAGGGAGGGGCAAATTCACTCCTACCAGGTGCGGCGCATGGAATCCAGGTGAGGGGCGTCCTTATCACTTTGACTCAAACTGTACAAAACAATTCACGTAACCAAGCTTCGTTACTCCCATAATATTCTGGAAAGAAGAAAAAAAAATCCTATATGCTCCATGAGGATAAGAAAACATATGCAAAAGAAGGCTAATTAATGACACTTAAAATCAAAATGTTATTCCTTGCTACAGAACAGTGAAAACAAGCAGGGTCATTTTCTGAATTCATAAGCTTAATAACACTCAACAAAAGGTTTCTGTAAATTTTAATAGCAGAGTAATCTGGATAATGTTTTACTATGACTCATCACTTTGCACCACAATGTTTGTGCAATTAATTTTGCCCAGTTTTATGAGATTGTAATTACAGTGAAATGCTTGTACACAGTCAATTAAAATATACTGGACTTATCAAAATAAAGCATTTAGGGAAATAGCAAAAATCAGGAAGAATAATATTTTAAAATGTAAATAAACCTCAGAGAAACATATTTAACTGCCATAGTTGAAACAGGTATGTATCTTTAACAGAGATGTCTTTTATTCCCTTTCTTAGACCATTGCAACATTGTCTTAAATATTCTCTGCTTCCTCAAGGCTTTGGACATGGCAGATATTCCATAAATATTTGTTTAATGATAAATGAAAGAATAGCAACATTGCATACTTACCTTTAGAAATCTGATGTTAATTGCCTTTAGCAACTAACTAAAGCAGTTAAACCACTTTAGCAGTTAAACCACTAATAAGCATTATTGTAAAATGCATGACAATTGTAACTGAAGAATTGTGGGTATTAAAGAGTCTTAAAAATCATCTATATCAGTATTCGTATTTGACTATTGAAAACTAAAGCCCAATGAAACGAATGTGCCTGGGCAGTCACAGAGTTTCAATTAAAAGGGAACTCCTGGCTTCCAACCTAGCACTGCTTGGACTTACTAATAAAATCCTTTCCTCTCATGGATTTGCATTGGAATTTGGTCCCTTACTATGTAAAATTACTGAGCTTTCCTTGTTTGGGTGTCCTGTTGTTCAGAGTCACTCCTAAAGATCTATGATATTTGCCTTTTAGGTTAAATCAGTGTGGTTCACTACATTTAAAAAATTTTAAGCTGTGAAAAATAATAGCCCAACATGTAATGTCTTAGTCATACAGATAATTAATCTAATCTTAATGGACATAATATTCATCATGGCCTAGTACAACAGTTAGTATACCTCAGTTCTACCTTCTTTAAAAAGGAAGTCTGTAAGTCACAAGTCGAATAATACTTGAGAACAGGCAGAAAGTTTCATCTTTCTTTTGTATAAATTAGGAAAGGCAAGGACCTGGGACCAATTGCTGAGAAATATTAAATAATTCTTGAGGATGCATAGAGACAGAAAAAGAAAGAGTTGTCAGCACTGACTGACACTCTGCCTGCTGTGGCTATCTTTACTAAACACCTACTCTGTGCTAGTTTTAAGGACTTTTCATTACTACTGATCATTCACTTAATTTTCATAGTAAGCCAGTGAGAAAGGTGCTTATTATCCGCCTATCTGATGGAGAAACTGAGCCACTGGGAAGGTTAAGAAGCTGGCTCAGAATCATTTGGGAGGGAAGTCTAACAGAGCCAGCATTCTTAGTCACTGTGCTGGTTATGACTGCTGAATTACAGTTGGAGAGCAAGAAGTCCTAAATGAAGAAGAATGAGGAAAGCGAGAGACCAGCGGACCATGAGAGGACTGGCTCAGATTAGGGTAAAGGATAAAGAGACCTTACTGAAGTGTACCCAAGGAGAAAATACACAAGATTTGTGTCTCTGTCTACCAGGAAGACTGGGTGCTGCTCATTTTCCTGAGGTTCAGGGCTGAGGAGACGGGGCTTGGGGCTGACTGTCTGCTCTCTGGTTCTGCCTCCTCCGTGCAGCCTCTGTCCTCAGAGCCTTCCTCATCCCCTGCCTTCCTTCAACAACTCTCTCCTACTGACTTCTGTATTTAAACCAAAACCCTGGATCTCTTCTCTGAGTCCCAGACTTGTCTGTTTAATTGCCTACTCTTTATTTTACTTTAGATGTCTGGGCAAAGTATTAAGCCTAACGTGAACAAAATAGAACTCTTGATTTCAAACCTAGTTGCTCGTGCCAAAAATGTGATTATTTCTGATCTTCTTTTTCCTTAACACCTCCCCTCTACTGCATACTTGAGCTGTGTTGGCTTTGTCTCCTGGAGGCGTGCTGAATCTGGGGGCTACTTTTTGCGTTGCATCTATGGCTCGTCTCTTAGTCCATCCCATAGCAGCTCTTGGCTGCGGTCACCCTACTACCCTTCTCTTCTCTCGTCTGCCACAGAGCAGGCAGAATGATCATTTTAAAGTAAAACAGATGACATCATGACAGTACACTACATTTCCCCTTCCCCAATGGCTTCCTACTGCAAACAGTACAAAATTTAAGCTCTTTCCATTGGTTTACACGCCTTGGGACTCGTCTCCTACCCAGGAGGTAAGGGTAGGAGACAAGTCCAACTCCATCTTCTCCATCCTCTCCCTTCTCCCCTCTCTTCCTTGACCTCACATAGTCCTCTTCAGCCTTCTTTCTGCTCCTTGAGTGCCTCAGACTCATTCTGATCTTAGGGAGTTTTCATTTTCTCTTTTGGTACTTGGAAAGCTCCTTCCCAGACCTTTACATTCCGTTCTCCACTTGGATGTCCCAGATCTCTGATGGTGTAGTTCTAAGCTAAAGTTGTGGAGGGCGTACAGGCCAGCAGTGGATTTAGTTATGTGTATCTGTCTCTTTTTCCTATTAGAATGTTCTTGGAGGAGAGAAGCCTTATTTGTTTGTTTTTTCAATGGAATGCATTAGAACGTGAAAAAAGTCCCTAGCACCATAGTGCTTAATAAATACATAATAATGCAGCGATTACCAACTATTTGTTGATAAATATATGAGAAAACCTAACATACAAAAAATGTTCCAAAGTATGTGGTCTTTCTAATTTTGTTTGTTTAGCTAATGTATTTGAAATGATCACTTTGTGTACAGATAGATAATGCTAAATAAAATGATGTGAAAACTTCGCTTTTTTAATATAAGGGAACATTTCTCAATTATTACACCATGAGTTTGTTTTGCCAACTGTTATTTTATGGCCAGTGCAGAGAATACATGTAGGCTAAATTGAACAAAATTTGTATGAATTCCCAATTGATAAAGTTCAAATTCATGATGCTTTTCTGTATAATTTGACAAAAATTGTTATTTTTCTGAAAACATAATGAAAAGGCAACCATATATAGGCTTTTAAAAATGTCTAAATATACATAAAGAGGCATACTAATTGTTCCAAGAGAAAATAAGATTTTTCTAGGTTTACTGTCTCTTAAAAATGTGTTTTTACAGATTTCTTTTTTGTGTGTATTCATTGATAATACCAACAAGATGCGCTTATGAGGGGCTACATACATAAAGGAAAATTGTTACACTTATTAAAGTGACATCCATTTTTATCCTCTGGCATTAGGCAGAGGAGGTTATTTTCTCTGGGAAATGACAACACTAACAGCAGCAACGTGCCAGCGCAAAGTAAGACACATTTTATCCCCAAATAGCTGTTAAAATGGTATTCATGGTAAATAGCTTTTTAGAGTTTGAAATATTTTTGATATAGTCCCCTGTTCTTTAGCCCAATTTATTGCTACTTACCTAGTACCTCTTTTGCAAGGTTGATGCTTTCAAAGGGAAGAGTAAATGTGAAGGCAATTTTAGAGCATAAAAAAGTTCCTCTGAACCACGCTTCTGTTTAGATTGCTTGTTATTGTGTGTTTTATAGGTGGGAATTTGAGTGCATTTTAAGTAACTGCTTTAAACTATCCTGGGAACAACAAAACTTTGAGTAGCAGCTGGGGCAATCAGGAGCAGAATGACAAGGGCGTTCATTCTGTCTTTCTTTCCCTCCTTCAACAATAAGTTACTAAATACATTCTAGGATATAGCACTGTGCTAGTCACAGGGAAGCTTGGAGAAGAACCATAAGGCAAAGCCTTGCACACAGAACCCCTGCCCTAGCTCATATAGGAAGGGAAATGGAAGCTGAAACAGCCAGGTGCCAGTTCCCAAGGGACAGGTAAACTGGTAGAAGATAGCAAATACTTGACAAAATTACATTTCCCTCCATTTTTGTTTTTTTTGATAGAGTCTGGCTCTATCACCTGGGCTAGAGTGTAGTGGCATCATTATAGCTCACAGCAACCTTAAACTCCTGAGCTCAGATGATCTTCCTGCCTCAGCCTCCCAACTAGCTGGGACTACAGGTGACTGCCTCAAAGCCCAGCTAATTTTTTTTTTTTTAATTAAAGATGGGGTCTTGATCTTGCTCAGGCTGGTCTTGAACTCCTGAGCTCAAGTGATTCTCCCATCCACACTTCCCAGAGTGCTAGGATTATAGACGTGAGCTCCATTTTAAAAACTCTTGGAAAAAAGGAGTAAGTTGAACAAATTTATGGTGATTATTTTCCGGTTCAAAAGTTAGGACACAGCCCCTGATAATTTTTTTTCCTGATTTCTAAAATGATTTATATGCAAATCACTAGTTTGAGATATCCATTTAACTACTTATTCTTTGATAATAACAGATGAAATAAAATCAGAATTATTTCAGAAAAGACAGCACTTTATGAGAACAGCACTGAAGTTTGTCTGTCAAACCCTTCTTGGAAAATGATTCTGTATTTTCAGACTTCATTCTGATTAAAATAAATCGGATGTCACATTGCACTGTTTTTTGTTTTCCTTTGAAATGACAACATTTTTCCTTTATAAAGAAACCTAATCTTGCTCTGACCTCTCCTCTCTGCTCGCTCAAACCCCTCACTCAGTATATAGCTGGCACCTGCCCTGTGCAGTGTCCATGACCGTTGGTGCCCCTTGCAGCAAGGGACTGGGGAAAAAAATGTCCAGGTGAAGTTTCAGTTCCTTCCAGTGGGTATTTTTAACCAAAAATGAACCTTATTCAGATTTCCAGCTGAAAGGCATTTATATTGTATTATATAATTTTGGTGGTAGAAATAGTCCGTATTTTGCAGACCCCCCCTCACCTGACACAATTAATTGTTTCTCTCTTCTTCCCCACTCTTTCCTTCCTCCCATACCAAGTCTTAATCCTTTTGAGATTAATGAAATCCATCGATTGGGTAGTTTTAAACAACAGAAATTTGTTGCTCACAGTTCTAGAAGTCAGGAAGTCCAAGATTAAGTTGCTGGCAGATTTGGTGTCTGGTGAAGGTCTGTTCGCCGTAGGTAATGCCTGCCCTGTGTCCTCCCACAGTGCAGGGCAGAGGGCTCCTTCAAGCTTCTTTTATAAGAGCACTGATCCCTCATGACCCAATCACCTCTGGAAGGCTTCACCTCTTAAGACCACCACTGTTGGGGAGGGCTTAGGCTTCAGCATATGTTTTTTGGGAAACATAAACATTCAGACCACAGCACCTGTGTACATGTGCACACTCTCTCTCTCTCATTTATAAACACACAAACACCTTTTTGAGCCCAGTGAACACTTCAGCTGTTCTTACTGAAATTACTCACAAATCACCGGATCTAACATCATTTGAGAACCAGTCTGAAGTTTCTATCCAAGTTTAATGTTCTGTAGCATAATTTTCAAATGGTACAACCGAATTGATTTTGGGTTCTATTTAAATACAAATCTTGTGTTGCCTGAGATGACTGAAAAGTATAAGCCTGTATTATGAAATAATTTTCTTTCAGGGCACTGTCTACACGACTGATTGATTCATTCAATAAAGTTTTATAGTGTCAGACACTATTCTAGACAGTTGACTATGTCACTCAACACCGCGGGCAAAGATACTGCTTTGCGGAGTTTATATTCTGGTAGGGAGAGACAGATCTTATATAATAAACATCACATAGGAAAAGGGTAATTTATATGATAGAACTAAATAAGATATTTTGATGAAAATGAGGAAGTAAAACAAGATAAAGAAAATAGGAGTGTAGGCTAGAGGTGGTAGCAGGTTGCAGGATTAAATGATGAGGGTTGGATGAGTCTCACTTGTAAGTTGTGATTTGAGTAAAGACTTGTAGGAGGCAAGGAAGTTAGCCCAGCTGTCTAGGGAAAGAACATTCCAGAAAGAGGGTACCACTAAGGCAAAGTTCCTTAGGTAGGAAAACACCCATAGTATTCAGAAACAAAAGGTCCCATAGCAGTAGCAGAGACCTGGAGGGTATGAATTTGGACAGATAAATGGTGGTCAGATCATGTAAGGGCTCTGGTGGACTTTTTAAGGACTTTGGCTTAATATGAAGCAAAATGGTAAGCTACCGCTGGGTTTGGAATGAAGAATGGTATGATAGGACTGGGTATTTTATAATAGAAGGAAAACCCTGGCTGCTGTAGGTCTGGAATAGACCGTGAATGAAAATAGACCTGAGGAAGGAGCCAGTAAGAATAGAAGCAGGGACACCGGTTAAGAAACGATTGGATTCTCAGGTTATTTTGGAGGTGGGGTCAACAGAATTTCCCAATGGGTGGGAAGTGGGATGTGAGAGAGAGGCACCATGCACAATGCCAAGGTTTTTGTTAAAAGGGAAGCATACTAGTTGAAGAGCCTGAAATGAGTCTAAGTACAAACAGCCAAAAAGAGCACAAGGCTTTAAAAATCCAAGCAGTGGAGGAAGGTGACAAGACAAACAGATCCCTGTCTCAAGCTGCTGTCACTTCCCCCTCAGGACTGCAATCCAGAATGTGAGTCTTCCCAGCCTGGGTCTGCCTAGAACTCTCATCTCCAAAATCTTCACTGTCATAGTCCTCAGAAAACCCTTCCCAGTCTATGTCCCCTGCCTTCCCCAGATTTCTATATCCTTGTACACTGGCTCGTCACCTTTATGAAACACTTTGTTAGCTTTTTATTGCATGTTTTCCCCACTAGAATGGGAGCTCCGTCACCATCCAGATCTTACAACCCTCGCTGGTTACTGTATTGTCAGTACCTAGAACAGCATCCGGCCCACAGCAGATGATAACTATTGGATGAAGAAGTCATTTAATATTTGAGTACATCATCAAGTATGCATTAACTCCTGTAGGGAATACCACCAGGCAATGTGTGGAGATTGCGGAAATATTAATACTTCTATGTGTCATTTTGAAAAGAAATAACACTGAGAAAGTAGGTAAAGAAATCACAAGACATTCAATATATGACTCATGGACAAATGAGTTGAGGGGAAAGAAAACTGAAAGAGATTCATGGAATGGAAGAATTACCATTGTAGAATTACCAGCCTTCAGAGTTGCAGGGACCAACCTAACAGCATACACAGGTGGAAAGATTGGCAACGTCTCATTGTGCTTTCTCTGAATACCTCCAATAACGTGGGCTCATTATTGCACAAAGCAGTTTATTCTAATCTTTGTCAAACCTAATTATTAGAAGCTATTAATTAGAAGCTAATAGAAAGCTATTTTTCATTCTGTGAATAGAAGAATGGGGAGTATTTATCTAGGCATAGTAGAATGAGGAAAGCATTTCAGGTTAGGTTAAGGTGCAGGCAGAGACACAGAGCTAAGAGAGCTCTGGGCCTATGAGAAAATGAACAGGTTGCATGAGAGGAGAGGGGCAGGAAGTAGCCATGTGATATCTCTTTCAGGGAGCTCAGAGAAAAGGATCTGAGAAGACTAGAATTTGCCACATAGATAGAGCAAGGCCTGATATTAGTTTTTACTTATTTAGGGCAATTAAGGCCCCATGGGGGAGTGGGAAAACCCCAATGATCTCTCTGCTAATAAGACAGTCTAAATTAAATATCCAGGCAAAAATCTCAAAGTGCTGATTCCAGCAAATTTTTTAAAATAAGAAAACCATCAAATTGTAGCGAGAGATGTAATCCCTTGTACTATGGAGCTAATATGGATTCTAAGTAGGAGGCTGACCTCTGCTTGCCTGAGGAAGAAAGAGAAAACCGTTTTGTCAGAGCAGTAATAATTTTAAAAATATTAATCCTGGATTAATTCTCTTAGGAATGTGAAAAAGTCTGTGAATAGTGAGATCCATTTGGAACTCATAGTAGCCATGTGTTTAGAGCTTGGGATTTATTAACAAGATGCCCCATGAATTGGAAATCAGATGGCCACTGGACTCCTGCTGAAGAGACTATCCTAGTCCGTTTTGTGTTGCACTGACAGAATACCACCGACAGGGGCATTTATAATGATCAGAAATAGATGGGCTCATCATCCAGTGGCTGACAGCAGAAGGGCAAGAGGGTACCAGGGGGTGAAACTGACCCCTTTATAAGGGCGCCCAGCCCACCCATGAAGGTAGCACCTTCAGGGCCCGATCACCTTTTAAAGGTCTCACCACTTAATACTGTTACAATGGCAATTAGACTTCAACATGAGTCTTGGAGAGAACTCATGGCCACCATAGTCTTCTAAATGATTTTTCTCCCCTACACTCTTAAAATGCTATGGTTTGGGTTAGAAAGGACCATCACCAGATTTTATTTTCTGCTCTGGCATTTTAGAGATGTGACAACACTTTAATCAAAACCACTCAGAAGTTTGATAAAACTTTAGACAGTTGGAACTACCAATAATAAGCCTCTTATATATAGTAATGGGAGTAATTCATGGATGATTTTAAGGACGAATATTTCTGTAGAGAGAGAAACATTGCTTTAGACACCAAAGGGAAGTGCAGAGGTTTTAATGTTTTGACCAGAGTGTTTTTAGACTAACAGAGGAAAAGATTGAGCTCCTTTATGTGATTGAATGTGTTTTAGGTTATTTAAAGCAAAATCGAATGATATCATCTAAGAAAAATATCAATTTATTGTAAGGTTAAATCCATCAAGAATATCTAAAATCAGTAAAAAAAAAAAGGATAACTTAATATTTATGTATGTAAGAAGCTTGACATAACTTGATTATTAAAAGATCCAAGCTGAGAATCACTATGTTACCCAGCTATTAAAAAAAAATTGTGTGAATGTATTTGCCTAATCACCAGTTTGGGGGCCAGCTTCACTACTCTCTGGACTTTAGTTCACTCATCTTCAGAATGAGTCAACCATTTGAGGGACAAATTGAACTAGAAAGTCTTTATGGTGCCTTTCACTGCTAACTCTGGAATTATTCAGAAGATGTAGAGTTTAGTGGAATTCTTATTCACATTTCTTACGTTTGTGAACTTTTACATTTAGGGTCAGAGGAAAGTGAGATGCTGGAAGAGATGCAATTTCCACTTTGAGAATGTGCTTGAAATTTACCCAAAGAACGTCGTGAGAATGTCATTGTATTTTTGCATCCATATTATTTGCTTCACCTTGCTTTTCCGATGCCTTTTTGTCCACAAGTTTCACATGAGGGAGGCGGAGAAATAAAATACTTTGGGGGGAGGTAAGCAAACTGCCATTGGGATTACTGTGATTTGACATCTGATGTTCCAGATCTGTGCCTGTGGGTGCACCCCGGCCTTTCCTCCTTTTGCTCCACGGCCTGTGTGTTCCTTTCTCTGTGTCCTGTTTGTGATTCCTTTCCTCCTCCTCTGTTTGCAGCAAGATCATTCTTGGCTTGTGACCCTGTCCACCCAGTGGCCCCAGTCGTATCTCTCTGGCCTATCAAAATTCTGTGGCTCCATTTTAAGCTCGAGTTTCTCCTCCATAAGAAATAATGGCCAATATTGATCTTTCTCTTGACTCCTGTTTCATAGAATTCAGGTCTGAATTGGATATTACCTTAATGGTTTTCACTTTCTTCCTCTTATTTCCCCCCAGTTAGTTTTAGGTTCCTTGAATAGAGGGGCCTCTTTAATCCATTGTCTATATTAATATCTGTGTAGTTTATAGCAGAGAATTTGGCTTTATTTTGATGTTTTGGAGCCTCTTTCTCAGAGGTCTGAAAGCCAAAATGGCATTCTGGAATCTCAGTCTTACAAAGCCGTCCGCCCCTGGTAGGAAATGCAATGGCCTATTGAAATTACAGCATCTTCTAATGCAGTTTTCTGGTTATCACTGTGTGACAAAAGGAATGCCAGTTTTTGCCAGACACGTCCCCAGGTCAGTCAGCGCACAGCTGTGTGTCATGTTCTCTCTGTGTAAGAGGAGACCAGCTTAGTTTAGAGTTGACATCCTCCAGAAAGGAAGAAGGAAGGAAAACGCACACTCTACCCGTGTGGGGAAGAGGTTAGAGCAGATGTGGTGAAATATGTTCCGGCACTCAGGAGGCTTCTCAGCTTGCTTTCTTACACCATAAAAATATTCAGCCAATTTTTTTTTTCTAGTGATCAACTATAACTGGGACATGGAGAGTTGGAGTGTGATGTGACTTTTTTTAAAGTGTGATATTTCTTTTTTTTTTTTTTTTTGGCCGGGGCTGAGTTTGAACCTGCCACCTCCGGTACATGGGGCCAGTGCACTACTCCTTTGAGCCACAGGCACTGCCCTAAAATGTGTTATTTCTTATACTATATCCTATTCTGTTTCATTTAAAAATAGTTAAATTTTTTTATCCTATTATTGGTTATATACTACTAGTGAGGCTCAGTTGACTAATGATATAATAATAAATAAACCTTAAAATCCCAGGGGCTTATGAAGAAAACAAATATTTCCATTTTTTTGGTTTTTTTTTTTTTTTTGAGATGTAGTTTTACTCTGTCACTATCAGTAGAGTGCTGTGTGTGGCCTTATAGCTCACAGAAACCCAAACTGTTGGGTTCAAGCTATCCCCTTGCCACAGCGTCCTGAGTAGCTGGGACTACACAGTGTCTGCTACAACGGCAGGCTATTTTTGCAGATGGGGTCTCGCTCTGGCTCAGGCTGGTCTTGAACTCCTGAACTCAGGCAATCTACCTGTGTCAGCCTCCCATAGTGTTAGGATTATAGGCGTGAGCCACCATACCTGGCTAGTTCCTTTTTTCTTATGTCACAATTGGAAGATCAGGTGGTTTTGGTACCCCCCAGGTGGCTCTTCCTGTAAGGATTCAGGGACTCTATGCTGATCTGATGGTATAGTCCAGAGACATATTTGCCTATTCTACTTTGTTAAAGGATGGTATAATCAGTTTCTCTATTGAACAAAACAAAATGAAACATGAGTACTTTTATGCATGCAGATCAGATTCTTCCTTCCCCCATTCAATTTTTTTTATTTGAAGTATTCATTAATTGTTAATTATAGCAAAACCTAAGAGCCTGAAACCATTAACAGGATTGTTGACCTCAGCACATGGGCTTGTTCTTGTAAAAGACAACTTGTATTCTGAAAAGTTTATTAAGATTTACAATAACTCCCTCTTTTATCCTAGGCTATAGTTGTATTTCATTTTTCATATGCAAGTGTGAGTGATTATAAATTGGTTTCACAGTAGTACTGAGTACATTGGATTCTTTTTGAGGGGGAGACAAGAAGAGAGCACGGTGGGTCGATAGAGGGAGGGTTGGTAGGGGGACCACACCTATGGAGCATATTGCAAGTACAAGTTGGATCTATCAGGTGTAGAGCATAAATGTCTTAATCCTGTAATTGGGTATAAGTGATGAAGGCTATGAAGGCTATGTTGTTTAGTAGGATGTAAGCATTCCAATTTATACAAATAATCAACCATTTGATTGATTATTGAATGCAATTTGATTATTATAATGCCATTGAATACTATAATGGCATAAATATATTTATGATCTATGTATGAATGACTTAATAAAAAAAAAGAATTACTGCTTCCACCTTCTACTTAAATTGAGAAAACATTCAAAAAAAAAAAAAAGATTTACGATAACTGGCCTTTTTTTCACCCCAACTCTAGAACGGTGTCTGACAAAACTCAGTGACACAGTGTTCTTGAATGGAAACTCAAAACTTTAATTACCTCTCACTGTAAAGCTAATTTTTTTCATTATATTACCTGTTTAAAAATATTTCCTATCTCAAGGTGGCACTTGTGGCGCAAAGGAGTAGGGTACCAGCCCCATATGCTGAAGGTGGCGGATTCAAACCCAGCCCTGGCCAAAAGCTGCAAAAAAAAAAAAAAAAAAAAAAAAAAAATTTCCTATCTCCTCCTATCCTGGCCCATATTTTCAATGCATACTTTGGAATGAATATTTGGACTTGATGTTCAAGCCCAAATTCAACTTTAAAAATAGGAGGAAGAGAATATTTCCCAAACTGAAGAACTCCCCCCCCCTTTTCTCCTAAACTAACATAAGACTTCTGTAACTTGAGACTTAGTGAAAGCATCAGATATGTAAACTGTAAAGATGAAAAGAAGAGAGAAATAGATTAAAGAGACTAAAGATAGTCCCTAAATTAAAACAAATTCCATTCAGTGGCATTTTTCAAATATCACCTGAATCACTCTGTCTGGAGTCTTTTCAGCTGCTTTATACATCACAGCCTTAGAGATAGCACAGTATGGGGCAAAAAAGATAAGGCATCAATTATGAACAAAGGAGAAAAGAATTTTATGTTTTCATGGTTTAAATAGAATATTGCTGATCAATTTTTCACTTGAATGACCCTTATCAAATGATTGTTTTTCTAGAGCAGAAAGCAGGGTTTGAAAAGCAATCTACATTCACATCTTGATGATCTGCAAATCACTTACTTTCATTTGCTGGAGTAAAGCAGACTCACAGAATCAATAGTCTTGCTATTCATTTATGCTGTATACATTTTTTCCTCTTTGGAAGAGTTCATAAAGCTGAGTTTTAACATTTTATTGAACTAAAAAAAAATGAGAGAGTATCTCTAGCAAATGTCTTCAGTTTTCTTTACCTGTGTTTCTGTCATCTTGTGGGAGGTCAGTGGCCCAATGTGTTATGTCAGTGATGGGGCCTTTCTGCAAATAATTTATGAAAACAGGTATGCTGTAACCTGGTCAGAGATGAGCTTAATTGTGTTTGTGAGTTAAGGACTGACACTTATATATTTTAGAAAATAAAATGTTAACTTATTTCTTTGGAGGTCACAAAAATGGAATTGAGTTCGTATATAGAATTTTCACATGAGAATAATATAGCGTTTCCATGATGATTTCAGATCAGAGTATTAGTTTAAATCAATATCCATCCCAAACTCAAATGGTTAGGGGCAGTAAATGCTTGCATTAAATATATTACCATCTTGCCTCTTGCTCTTTTGTGTTTCTGAGACTGAGAGTGTGAACCCTAAAGAGATTCTGTGCTTTCATATTAACTATGGAAATATGCTCTGGAGGAATTCTATTGTGATACCACGTACCTTTCACTGTACCTGAAATATGTTCTTCTGTAATAAATGAATTGCTACCATTTACCAAATAATGCACTTGAATATTTTCCCTTAGGTTACTATCAGATTGTTCCCAAAATTGAAACTCAGCTTGCCTTTATGTGTGACCCTCTTCCTGAACTATAGTTAGAAATTTTAGAGTTTCAGTAGAGAACAGTAAGCATAATGCTGACTCTGGGTTTTCAGCACACACCTGAGCTTGTCAAGAGTTGAAAACAAGAATCAATTTCTGGTCTGCCCCTGGCTTACCTAAAGATTTGAGGAAAAGCTGGATCTGCCCCCATCCCGTTTAGCTAAAATTAAAATTCAGCCTCACTCTAAATATTTAGTGTTTTCACAGATTTTTCTATGGATTTTATGTCATCTTAATATCTATAGGTATAAAAGAAGAAAAAATGTTGCTCTTAAGACTTGAAATATTTATTGGGAAAATAAAGGGAACTGGATATTTGCCATTTTGTTTTATTTTCTATTTTTTAATAAGGCCTTGTAGTTTATTTTGATTATAGTTAAAATTACAAAACAGTCTTATGTGTGGGTCAACTCATTGAAAACTGAAAATGCACAAAATAAGGACAAAAGATGGAATAATTGTCTTTATGATGCTTAATGTTCTGAGGGCTGGTTGGTGTACAAAACCTGCGATCTCATCACTTGTCAATTTTTCTAAGTCTTCTTAATACTGTAAAATCATTCAAAACTGTTTGTAATTTAAACAGTTTCTGTGTTCTGATGTTTGGGGGGGAGGATTGTTTAATTCTTTTTTAAATGACCAACCAAATCTCTACCCAATTTGAATAAATCAAGCCAGAAATGTCCTGACAGTGCACCAAACGAGACCTGTGTGTATAATGTGAGTTCTTTCTTTTTAATTTTAGAATCAACCTTGTCCTATGTTAGGCAGCTGGAGGCAAGAGTAAGACAGCTGGAGGAAGAAAATCGCATGCTGCCCCAGGTGGGTGACTTCCAGAAGCTCATAGCTAGTCAGTGTCATTTGAGTTGTAGCATTTTATTTGGAATTTAAAATCTCAGTTACATTTGCTCCGTTAAATGACAGACATCATTTCGCAAATAGTCATTCATCAATGTAGAGTGTGGTTATGTTCCATGATGGCCATCGTATTATTCAGATTTCTAAGTGTTATACTAAAGGATGCAGATGTCTGAAAGAAGAATGTGAAGTAATTGGGGAAGGAAGAACAAAGGAGAAAGCGGAAATGAAAAGAAGTAGTAAAGTGAAGACACTCTGAGTAGTGCTTCTCACGTGCACCATGCATGTAGTCAGGGGGTGTAGGGACGGTACTCTTATTTAAGGTGGAAATTTGCTAATTTATGAACTAGTCATAGCATAGGCAGCTTGAAGGTGTCACATTTTAACTAAATCCAGACTTTCTAAAATTCTTTGTGTTATAATTGAACTCCTTCAATGCAACCATGTGCTGACAGTAATTGACAGATTTTACTCTGGGACTTTGTGAATATTAAGTGGTACCTTTTCTGGTATGTTTAATGTCTTGCCATGTTTTTCAGTTATAGAATCATTTCTGTGGGCTAACTTGTTGGTCTGGGAGGTGGTTATTTTAAAAAACTGTGTTTTAATGTTTTACAAAAGGAAGTTTTCTAATTAGTCACTAGGGTTCATCCCACGTTCTGGCAATTAATTCTGTTTTATCAAGGATTAAGGGAATATTATGCCTCAAACAGCTAACTAGTAGTTTAAATAAAAAGACAAAGATTGGTTATATTTTAGGAGAAGAGATTGGAACGTCGATGCCAAGACCCTTTGGGAGGACATTACAGGTCTTTAATCTTGTTTTGGTTTTAAACTACTTTTGCTATTAATGATGATTTGAGCTTTCAAATACTGTGTCTAAGAATGCCTTTTTCTTTATTGCATTGGCCAACAATCTACTATAGCAGCCCGTATAGCTTATGGCTAGGAGGAGTGAGAGTTATAGGAAATACCTGTAATGGAACACCTTGGTAAAGAGGGCATGGAGAGAGATTTAGTTCTAACAAGCATGAGAGAGCTCAGAGATGAGAGCATTGGTGAATTGGCAGTCTCTACACCTGTGGTGTTGAGAGGCCCAAGCTCAGCCTTATATTAGGCTGGAGGAGAAGGCAGACAAAAAGCATGCGCATTCTATCATGGACACGCTTACTCCGACTCTGTCTTCTCTCCTGCCTGCAGAACGCCAGCACGGCGTCTCTCTGCTGAAGATTACCAAGCTCTGCCAAAGACTAAGATCTATCTGTTCTAAGAAGACTGCTTTACTCTCTCTAAGACTCCCCCCCGCCCCAGCTAAAGTAGATAGCCCTCCAGCACCTAAGAGTAACTGTTCCTGAGCAAGGTAGCTTAGTGGTCCGCGTCCAGAACCTGCCTAAGCTGGACCCGAGACCTGGCCAGTCCCGGGCTCTGACAAGTGATGTCAGAAGCAGATCCTGGCAAATGGTGCCAGAAGTGGGATAGTGGATGCGACTGACAATCTATCCAGTAGTCATGAGATGAAATGAAATGAATCTGCAGTAGGCTTCCCTTTCACGGGACATATGTTCCAAGATCACAAGTGGGTGCTTGAAACTGGAGGCAGTACTGACCTTATATATAATATCTTTTCTCCTATATGTACATTTGTATGATAAAGTTTAATTTTTCAATTTGGCATAGTAAAATATTAACAACAATAACTAATAATTAAGTTCTTATTCGTAAAGCTTTATTAAGTAAAATAGGGATTACTTAAACATAGGCCCTGCGATACCGTGACAGTTGATCTGATACCCGACACAACTGCTGAGTGACCACTGACAGGCAGGAAGTGCAGACAGCATGGGTGGGCAGGACAGAGTAGAACAGCGAGAGGGTTCATCATGCTTGTCAGAATGGCTTGAATTGTAACACTTATGAATTGCTTATTTCTGGAATTTTCCATGTAATATTTTTGGACTGCATTTGACCACAGGTAACTGAACCCAGGTAACTGTATTTGCCACTTTCCTCACACTGTCCGTATGTGAAACTTCATGACGAAGAGATTATTTGTGTCATGAAATAAAATACTACTACTAGAGAATTTTTTCATTTAAATTCCTTTTATAAAATTTAATTTTATTCTATTTATTTATTGCCTTTTTGTCTTTTATATGATTGACAGTCTGTGCTTGGTAGGGCCTTTGACTGAAAACTCCCAACTTCTTCCTTGTCACAAAAAAAAATCTAAAAAATATAGTTAATTAAATAGGGTTATATCATCTCTCATCTCTCAGAAAAGAAATAGAAAAAAATGATGTTTCTTCCTTTCTCTCTGAGAGGAAAGTGAGGCTGACATCAAACATGGAAGTAAAGGCATGCATGCCATCTTATTTTAAAGAAATGTGAAAATGATTACAAGATTAATTTTTTTTAAATCCGCAAAGTGAATTTTAGTAGTCTTGAAAGAAAATCAGAAGAGCCCTCCACCATCCTTGATATATGTCTGTGTGTTTAAATACATAGTACTCGCATAGGAAGTGAGACAAAACAACTTCAGTTGTGTGCTTTTAAATTACATTGCTACTTTGCTATCAAGGACGATTTTTTTTTTTTGATTCATTTTGTTGTGATTCATTTTGGGGGTTTTTCCCCCCACCACAAAATGGCTCATAAAGATGTTGTTAATTGTACCATATCATATTCTTGCTGATTTTAGGGATGTTAGAAATGAGAAAACAAAGTTTTAGTTTTAGTTAAACAACTATTTATTGCCAAAGTACTTTAATGCAAAGAAAATCCGTCATTTGAAATATGCTATTGGACATGTGCAATGAATATAATAGATCTATCTCAGTTCCAAAACAATATTTCTGTTAAATTTCTATATTGGATAGTTTTTTTTTTTTATTTAAGTATAAGATAGAGTTGATAAAATCACCAGTTGCAGCTACCCCCATAAACAGAAACTCACGTGAACACAGATAGTAGATGAGACTCTAGGATGGAATGTAAATAGATCTCAGATCACTGAAAATGGTGAAGGGCCTCTTCATGGAAGGCTGAGATGTGGACTGGATAGCACAGAAGCATCTACCTGTACAACTTACTCATACGTGTTGCTGGTGTTACAAATAGTGTCTGATCACCTGAAGAAACTATTTCTGACTCCATGATGTTAGCTGATTTACAAGGTCAATTCAATGAGATAAACTGGCATTTCTGCATAAATTAGTTTCAATATTTATACACTTGATTTTCACTAAAAGAGCACATTCACTGTGCCTTAATTAGAAGGAATTCCTTTTTATTCTCAAGTTTATTGAACTATGTCTTTGAATTGGAATCTCACGTATATCTAATACCTGTGATATTTGATATACTTGGCTGTGGCCAGGTTTCTTGCTGGCTTAGACTAATTTTATAAAGCACTTAAAGCATTGCCCTGAGGGAAGAAATATTCCTTAACACTTATTTTTGTTCTTTATATAACATTTTATGTAATGAATAGAAAGTCACAACTTTGCCCTAGCAATATATATGCGTGATATATGTGTGTATATAATATATATATATTTTTATCCTTTTTTGTTTGTTTGTTTGTTTGTTTGTTTTTGAGAGAGTCTTACTCCGTTGCCCCAGGCTAAAGTGCCTGGGCATCCCAGCTCACAGCAACTGCAAACTCCTGGGCTCAAGCTATCCTCTTGCCTCAGCCTCTGGAGTAACTGTGAATACAGGTGCTCATCACAACACCAGCTAGTTTTTACATTTTTAGTAGTGACGGGTTCCCACTTTTACTCAGGCTGGTCTTGAACTTCTGAGCTCATGTGATCCACCCACCTCCGCCTTTCACAGCGGTGGGATTATAGGTGTGAGCCACTGAACCCAACCAAGCAATATATATATTTAAAAATAAATAAGTTTGGTATAATAAATGCTGGTGGACTTCTCTCTATTCAAGAAGTGCAGAAGCCTCAATTTCTTTATTTGTAAATGACAAGGATCTTCCCAGCTCTTACGTTCTCTGGGTCCAGGTATAAATAACAATTTGGATTCATGTCTTACACCTGAGTAAAGTTAACTCTGTTATGGTCTCTATAATATCCTACAAGGATCACTGAGGTGTATTTTAAATCTAGTATGTGAACATAACATTTCAAAGATATCCTAAGCGAAAACCAGTCTCATTATTTTTGGAAAATCCAGTATTATTGCTAGGTGTTATTGATAAGATAATGCCTTTTGAAAGTTGGTACAAATAGTAGTTAAAGATCATTTGAATTTAGGATAGTCTCTCCTGAGCACAGAAATTAATATGAACATTTGAAAAAGATCATTTAAAAGTCCTCCAAAATTGTATATAATCCTATATATAACACATAATGCTAAAACTCCTCACAAAGGTCAATTCCAATATATGTATATTTTATGTGACATGAGCCCCAAATGAAGATTGTTCTATAAATATACCTGCTATCTATGAAAATTTATTAAGTTTTAAATCCAACGAGGTAGAAACCCTCACAATAACATGAGTAGGCATTTTTAACTAATAGACCCAATAATGGTGTGAAGTTGTGGTTTTAAGAAATTTTGGGTCAAAATAAAAAGGGGAAAAATCTATTTTATGTATGTACTTAGAAATAAATAAAAGCTTATTCTGTATAAATACAGGCATAGATTTGCAGAGCTGGATGGAACCTTATATATCACATAGGATCATTTTTTAGCCAGGGCATGTTGGGTTTGTGGAAGTTAAAGGAATATCATTCCAGTCAGGCAGCTGACTGGGGATGGATTTAAGATGTAGGCCTACTCAGTGTTGTTTCTAGTGTATGCACAGTGCTTCCTTTAATCATCTCCTACCTACAAGGATCACTGAGGTATAATGTCATTCAGTGTAATAAAGATACTAAATATGTTTTTATCTTATTGTCAAATTCATTTTTTGCCACAACTGTCTTATAAATTAACATTGGTTCTGCTTTGCCAGCTAAGATTTAAAATTTGTTAATCTAGTCCCGTTTTTAGGAAATGGTACATAACATAATACATACATATAGGATCGTCTCCCTGACAAATTTTTGAAATATATGAGAATTAAAGTTTTTTATATACACAAAAATACCCACACTTGTGTGGAAAACTTAGGCTTAACAGAATGTGGTGGGAGAGGACCTTTCTGTTGAGAGTGAACCATAGATGGGTGGGTAGGGGAACAAATAGTTACACTAGTGGTTTTAAAATTGAAATTTTGATTTTTTAGCCCACGTTCAAATTGGATCTTTCTACTCATTTGCTTGTCCTTCTTTTGAAGGTCACAGTATAATTTAATCCAGTTGCAGCCAGTATGTATGTTTAGGTACTACATCTTCAAGGAAAAAGTCTTATTCAACTAGAAAATACCTGTACATGGATAATATAGATACTTACCTGATGATTTTGGTATAGATAGTGATACCTTTTAAGATATCGGTTCCTATTCACACATAACTTGGAGGAGGACTGGGGACTTGAAGCAGTTTGCTGTAGCTCCAGAGTTAACTGAGCACATCTATCAGATGTCCTGTTCAGAAATCTTTTCCCTTTGTGCCAATGCTCTGGCACCAACATCTACTTGGAAACTTGTAAAGAACTATATCTTTATGCCCCAGAGATCTTCCAGATTTTTTTTAATTTTTTTTTTTAGAGATAGGGGCTCACTCTATTATCCATGCTGGAGTGCAGTGGCACAACCATAGCTCACTGCAACATTGAGCTCCTGGGCTCAAGAGCCTCCCTCCTCACCCTCCCAAGTATCTGGTCCTGTAGGCACACACCTTGGCCTTCCAAGGTGCTGAGATTATAGGTATGAGCCACTGTGCCCAACCACTATCTGCCTCATGAGACCAACATTTGCAAGCAGTTTCCATAATCAGGAAAGGCACCTGAAACTGCCTGTCCATGGCCTGTGGTTCAGCAAACCTGTTTGAAAGCGGTGGTAACTCGATCACCACTGAGCAGGCCCCTTCCAGCCAGCGTTTCTATTTCTGTTACGCTAGTACACACCAGAGAGTCTAATTTTAGGAATGAAAATGAAAAGTCTCCCTCTCATGTAATTTGGTTACAATGCCACCTCACAACGCTGTCTTTCATGGGACAGAGGCAGGCCTATGAGCAGAGCAGTCTCTGAACAAAGAAAAAGAAGCTGTCACAGTTGCCAGAAGTGTTGAGAAGGGCACAAAGGAGCCAAAGAAACGGAGCTTCTCAGTTCCATGGCAACACAGCCAGGTCCGGTGTCCCACTCTGAAGCCTCCCTCACCTCCGCTGGGGGCTTCTACGGAGATGACCAGTGTGGGGAGGGCTGGGAGTGTTCTCTGATGCAGGCATTTCCAGCATTTATCTTGGCTATGGAGATATTTATTTATTGCTTTACTTTCTTTTTCACATTTTCTGACTTTATGCTCTGCCAGTTCTATTTTGCTTTGGGGGGTCTTTTCATTTGTTGTTTTTGTCTGATAGGGTCATAGAGACCTGGCACTTTTCAGATTTGGGATTGCTCTGAATTTAAAAAAAATGAGTAATGGTTGCACAAAAACCTGCTACAGAGTAACTCTTTCCAGGATGCTTAAAACAAGTAGAGGTCTTCTTCAATTGTTATTTGAATGGAAATAACCATTCTGATACTCCTGAGGAGAAATTTCTGCAAAATTATTTTTTTTTCTCATGAAAGACAACCTCAATTATGTCCCATGACATGTGTAGAATCTGGACGTTACTGATACAAAAAATTCATGACGTCCATTGATGATTGGTTGTTGCTAGTGTCATATTTAGGGACTAAAGGACTCCTCCAGAGGGATAGTGCTAATAGATGACTGTTTTCTCTAAATTGGCGTGATTTATATAATTAAAGAAAAAGGGTTTCGTCTATAGTTCAATAGAACTTTTGGAGGCAGATGGGAGCTACCCAGGTGATATGGGTGTATTGCAATAGAAGAGATAAATAGATAAGGAGAATAAATCTATGTGGAAAAAGTTATGCTAGAAAACCTATATAAATGGAGATCTATATAAATGAATTACGGGAAAAACTAAAGTTCACCAGAGAAAATATAAAAGAGAGAAATGTCCAAGGCCACATGGAGGTTCTCAAAGGGAGGTTATTCCTAACCTGAGATCCCCCTCAGGCTGGAGGGCTCTTGTTTGAGAATCTTTGACACATGGTAAGAAATATTCATTCTGATCAGAGAATATAAGTGAAATAGAAATAGCAATAGAAAAATATGGCCATGCCACTTACTAAACTCATTTGAATCTAAAAGGGACTAAACTATTAGGGGCTCTCTCATCAGTGATTTATTTATATTTACATGGGCATGTACATGCCTTTTATATCTACATGGGCATGTTCATAATTCTCTCACTAGGATACTTCTGATTTGGAATATCATAAAAAGTGTCATTTTTGTAACCTGTCCTTGGCAGAATTTTTTTGCAAAATAAATTATGGGATTCTATCAGCTTTGGGTTTTGTTGGGTAGTAATATCAAACGGAATGATGGATTCTTGAACGAGAAGCAATACCGATGAATATTTGGAAAAATTTTGAGAGGGAACGATGTGAGAAGTTATTGTTGCCTGTACCTGTAGAGATGACTTTCTACTTTTCTTTTGGCTTTTTTTTTTGTAAAGCCAAAAATAAACTAAAACAGACCTATAGAAAATGGAAAACGCTGTGTAGTGATTGATTTGGGAATTAAGTTCAATGTAAATACCATTGAAATACAGATATCAAGAAAGCATTAAATTCCTTCAAGCCTGTAAAGATGCTGTGGTTCCTGCTAGAACACTCATCTCCATTTCCTGCTGGAGGTCACTGACTCTCTGTCTGATGGAAAAGAAGAGTCATCCTCCTCTTTCTCCTCTGACCTTTTCTACAATGAGGTTTAGGCACTTTTCATCTAAAAGTCTTGCACTTCTCGTTTCTTTCTCTGCCTTAGCCTGAGCAAAGTGAACTTGCTTAATAATTAACATATTAAAAATTAAAGTTGGTGTCTCTTAATAACAAGTAATTGCCTATGTCTTTTACGTGTAAAATAGACAAGCACAAATGTGATATAGATGATAAGTATATTGCCTAAATAAAAGCACAATATAGATGATAAATGTAACATAAACAAATATTTATATTCTCTGACTAAAAGACAGTTGAAGTCAATAAATTTCTGACTTGAGGTTTAAATTATATTTAAAAAACTGTGCTTGTATGAAAAATAAGAAAAATATAATGAGTTATGTTTAGAAAGCTGAGACAGAATCACCAGTGACTTTGGACTCTGTTAGGTGTCAAGTGATTAAAAGAGGCACTGTGAACTGCATAGGGTTATAAAACTACTTCTTGACCTGGATCTATCCTAATTACTTGTTAGACCAGGAGGATACACTTAACCTCTTTAAGCCTTATATACCTTTTTTAAAAAATAAAAAAAAAAAGGTTGTGATAGGTAATATGGAAGGTTCTACTCAGCTCTGCAAACATATGAGTCTTTATCCAGAGAGTGTTTGTGTTTGTGTATAACATATACACAGAATAGGTGGGTGCTTTTTATTTCAATACTCAATTCATTAAAACCACAAAACTTGTCAACACATTGGGTCTTTTATTTACAAGTGCCAATTTATGTCATTGTGTGTTATTCTATCACACTGAACTCTAAAGTTAATAAAATTTCATCAGATAGCCATTAAATCTATTTAAATAACATGCAGCCACAGTATGTATTCTTGAAGTTTGCATCACATCAAATATATAAGGTCTAACAATTAAGTTTGTGGACTTATCCCAGAAAAAGTACCACATGTACTTCATTGCTAACTATCACTACAGTGATAGTTAACCTTTGAAATACTCCCCTTTAGAAGCTATGCACTGAAGCCAGTGCCTAGTCCACAAAGCAATTTGGAACTCTTTTCTGGAATGACCCTCAGAGCTGTTGTTGTATGGCGCACAAAAATGTGCAACAACAATAATAAATGCCACTCAGCAAGACACTGACACATGGTGACATGAACACAACCGTGAGACGCTGGTATACCAAGGTTATGAAACCTCACTGAGTTGTTTGTATAGCGGTGCCAACTTAAGCGCTTGGTAGCAAGTTTGTGAACTTGGACAACAATATCCCTGATGGTCATTCCAGAAAAAGAGTTCCAGAATTGCTTTGCAGGGTGGACTAGGTGCTGGCCTCAGTGCAAAGCTTCACAGAGGGAGTATTTCAAAGGTGATCCTAGCGGTAGTCAGCAGTGAGGTAGATCACACTTTTTCTAGAATGAGCTTGCAAACTTAATTGTCCGACCTTGTCCATATAATGTACTGTGACCGGTTTTGGCTTTATGTGTGTTTCAATAGAAAACATGCAACCCCTTTAATGCCTGTCTTTATTCTATAAAATCATGACCATCAAGGTATTAGTTTTAGCTAACAATATACATATTTAAAAATAAAACGAATGTAGTAAATGCTTGTGGATTTCTCCCTGGCCATAAGCTCACATCTTTCGTTGTAAGTATGACTGCTTCTTCCCCTAAACATTCTGAGTTCAGATTTTAATGAAAACTGTGTCCATATCTTACCACACATGCAAAATCACCGTGTCTCAGAATGAAGGGCTCTTTCTTTATTCAGGAACAGATAGAGGAGGTGGTGAAGATTGAATTGGCTCTGCCCAGTGGTGAGGAGGAGCGCACAGGAAGGGCTGAGGGAGAATCAGCACAGCCTCCAGGGCGGGTCACTGCCCAGTGAAGGCGGAGTCCTTTGTATTGCCATGGTCGCTTTGGTCTCCTACAAGGATCTCTGAGCTACGCTTTCAATCCACCTCGGGAATGCAACATTTCAAGGAGACTCTGAAAATATGAGCAATCTTATTATTTTTTGAAAATGCAGTATTATTTATTAGGCATAATTAATATTATTTGAGAGGAAAATGCCTTTTAAAAGTTGGTACATGTGGTAAAGATCACTTGAGAGTAGGATTTTCTCTCTTCAGTACAAAAATTAAAGTGGACATTTTAAAAGCATTGCATTTCAGAACCGTTTCAAAGGATTGCGTTACAATAAAAGGAAGCACAGCATTTCACAGAGGGAGTTTTAAAAATTTTGATGAAAGAGAATGCCAAAATAGGAAATGTTAGGAAATTATCTTTTATCTACCTCTAATCTATACCTCCCCCCCAAAATATATATATATATTTTTTTTATTTAAAGATGTAGCATACTTCTCTGACGTTCAGTTCTGACATAAGCCAAAATAAATTACTGTGACAAAGAAATAAGCCATTACACTTTAGTGTTTTTTCTTTGCAGTGTAGCTAGACTAAGGAAAATAACAAAGGGGAACTTGCATATAAATCAAAGTCAGCTGTACTTGTGATACACATAAAGAACAATTGTAGAGAGGAAGAAAATGTTTTTTCAAAGGCTATCTGATTTATCAGATTCATTCTGTAGATTAACCGCCATCAAGAAATGGCTGAGGCCTTTCTTTAGATTTTTGTTGATGTAGAGAATGAAAGGATTGTAGGAAGGACATAGTGGGACAGTGATCAGTGTCGCTGTTACAGTTTACAAGGAGCCATTGTACATGATCTTTTAGGTTGAGCACCATCGAGTCTGTTTCATCTGGTAGCCTGTTAATATACGACACCCGTTTAAGCAGTGGTTCTCACCTTCCTAATGTTGTGGCCCTTTAATACAGTTCCTGTGGGTCGTGACCCACAGGTTGAGAACCGCTGATTTATAGCATGTTTTAGGGAGGAGTAGGAAAAAAGCCTACTAAAGAAATGACAGGCTTTGGCTTAATTGTTTTACTACTTAAGGGCTTCCGGTGGCGTGGCAAATAATTCCTAGAAGCAGATTTAGATTTATTTTAGAGATTAAGCTAGAAATTCTAATAAGAATATTAACGTCCATAAACAGTAGAGCATGTTGAAAAACAGCCCAACCACATTTGTACATGTGGCATTTCTGAAGAGTAGACTCTGTTTTTCCTGAGGCCACATTTGCCCCAATGAGGGTCGCGGAGATGGTAACAGTGTTTTCCACTGTTAGCTTACCTTTGGGAGCTGTTTACAGGTTTCCACCTCCTGTCTTACATCTAGTCATGCTAGATTTCCAAGCTTCCCTCTCCCTGTCTGACCTTGGCTGTTGACTGGCTGCTACAGCGATGTCCAGGTCCTTGCCTGCTGTCTTATGATCAGGGGTTCTGCATGTTGCAATATGCTCTGGGCTGAGAAAATCCTCCCCATCCTTCCTTGGGTTCTATTCTGCTCCTGCCTCCAAACCCATAAAAAAGTAGCTCCTTACCCAGGGTGCTGTGTTAAGCCTAAGAAATGGAAGTGGAAGGAATAATTACTGTTACTCGAGAGGCTGTCTATTCAGAATGGTTCCTCCCTTTTGAAAGCACTCCATCTTCCTCGATCCCTGTGTGTCTACCTAGCCTAATTCTTTCCTTTGGGAGAACTCTTTGTCCTCAAACTTCACAGTACTTCACAATAATCAGCTCACTTCAGGTGTTTGTGATCCCAGGAGCACCTCGTCAAGACACAAATAATGAAGCCCTCTTTCAAAATTTTTATCCTCTGTTAGGTTTGTGTAACTTCTACAATGGAGATTAGTGGTATAGAAGCAACTTTTGAATTATTATTTTTTTTAAAAAGAGAGAAAACACAAGAAGGATGCAGTTGACCTCCTTGGGTAGAACCCTGGATTACCCTTTTTTTTTTCTTTTTTAAGTTTTATTCTACTAGCTATTGGTCCTAGCAATTACATTAGAAAAAAGGTTGTATAGAAAAACCATACAGATTATAAAAGAAATCCAAATCTGACTCAAATGCAGTATAACAAGTATTGAACACTGTCTTTTCATGACCTAAAATGCCTCTCATTTCCTACAGAACAACATTCAAGGCAGGAGTTCTAATGTTTGACAGATAACAAATAACAGATAAACTCAGAACCAGATGGGAACATTTCTGAACTTCTATAAAAGCTGGCTCCAAGGAAGGAGGCTTTTTAATAGCCAAGATATATCAGCTGTTTTTGACACTCAAGGCAGGTGTATCTTAATGTCAAAGAGAGAGAATTTTTTAATTTTAAACATTTTCATATGCTATGAAATTTAATATCCATAACTACAGAACTCCCATAAGAGGAAAACATAAAATACACACTCAGAAATAAATTATGACACAGTAAATGTGAGCGCAATTAAATTACGTGGGAATAATTGGTCTTTATCCATTTGGGTGCCTCGCAAGTATAGAGTGCCAAAAGTTAACAGAAGCTACAGTTAGAATTTGGATGGCATCTTTCTGTCGAAAAGTTTTAGCCAAAGGGGGTTTTAACAACTTTGTGTTTTGAAATTTCTGTTTAGGACCAGCCCCATTCATCTTCCACTTCTGTTTCTACACCAGTTCTATTTTAATACGTGTCAGGAAGTTGCATAAATGGTCAGATAGTTGGTGATGGAAGACTAGATTCTTTGCCAATTAAAAAGGATGTTGGAGAGGTCATCTTAGGACTGGATGCCCTGGACAAGTGACTAAATGGTCACTTGTGAGGAAGGTGGCTCCTGTGGCCCTCATAGATACTGGTTTTCTTGGAGAGGATTCTCTTAGTTAGGGAAACCAGTTATATTGAGCTCAGCACTTGCAGAGGGGTGAAGGTGGGCACAAGAGCATTTCAAGACCTCTTCCCTTCGTGTATTTTTCACTTGAGTTTGTACCCTGTTTAGGATCTTAATAAAACTCATCAGAATCAGGCATGAGAATGTGATAAGACATTTTTCAGGTCTAGAGAGAAGTATTTCTGGGTGGTTTCTCATGGTTAAAGAAGATGCCATAATAATTTACATATCAATGAGACTTAGTAGTCTTCAAACTAATAAATTAAATGTTATCACATTGGTTTTTAATACTGTACTGCCTTATTGTGGTTTTTGTTTTGTTTTTTTTTTTAGATAT
>CAUYQV010124609.1:0-17171 GCA_963574575.1 Galagoides demidoff
CACAGGTCACAGCAACCTCCAACTCCTGGGCTTAGGTGATTCTCCTGCCTCAGCCTCCCAAGTAGCTGGGGACTACAGGCTCCGGGCTATTTTTTTGTTGTAGTTTGGCTGGGGCCAGGTTCAAACTCGCCATCCTCGGTATATGGGGCTGGTGCCCTGCCCACTGAGCCATAGGCGCCTCCCAGAAATGAACTTTAAATACAAAGATTTTGAGGCTGAATTTGCTATTGTACAAGAAAAATATAAAAATAAAAATATATAAAGATACTTTAAAAGTAAAGGGATGGAGAAAGTTATGCTAACTTCGTGGGTGCTTTTCTCTTTTTTTTGGCCGGGGCCAGGGCCAGGTTTGAACCCGCCACCTCCAGTATATAAGGCCAGTGCCCTACTCCTTGGAGCCACAGGCACCGCCCTTTTTTTGTTGTTGTTGAGAGGCTGGCTCTCATTCTTCTTTAACCTAAGTTATAGTGCAATGTCCTGATCATAGCTCACTGCAGCCTCAAAATCCTGACCTCCCACTTCAGGCTCCCAAAGTGCTAGGGCCACAGGTATGAGCAACCATGCTAACATTAATCAAAAGAATGCTAAAATAGCTATATTAATTTTACAAAGCAGCAAAAATGTTCAGGAATAAAGAGAAGCATTAGATAGTAATAAAGGCATATGGAAGCAACACACTGTATCCTATGATAGAATTAATGTACACAATTATGATCTAATTAAAAAATAAATTCATTAATTTTAAAAAAAGATAGTAATAAAGGGATCAATTCTCCAAGAAGCCATGACAATCCTTAATGTGTACATGCCTACCTAACAACAGAGCAGCAAAATTTGCAAGATAATAACTGATAGAACTACAAGGAGAGGGGGAGGTGCTGTATTGGGGAAAGGGCAGGGAATAAATGGGAATTTATTGGGAATAAATGGGAATTCTCGGTACTTTCCACTCATATTAGCTGTGAATCTAAAACCACTCTAAAAATGAAGCCTATTTATAAATAAATAAAACAATTTTCTAAGTAGAAAAAGTATATAAAGAACTTCTGTAAAGATCATCAATCCAGGCACGGCGCCTGTGGTTCAAGGGGTTAAGACGCCAGCCACATACACCTAAGGGGGCAGGTTCGAATCCAGCCCAGGCCTGCCAAACAACAATGATGGCTGCAACCAAAAAATAGCCAGGCGTTGTGGCAAGCACCTGTGGTCCCAGCTACTTGGGAGGCTGAGGCAGGAGACTCACTTGAGCCCAGGAGTTGGAGGTTGCTGTGAGCTATAATGCCACATCACTCTACCCAGGGGGACAGCTTGAGGTTCTGTCTCAAAAAAAAAGATCATCAATCCACAAGAAAACTATGTAACCAAAACATTTGTACCCCCATTATGTTCTGAAAAAAAAAATTGTTTTCCTCACTAGAGTGCTTTGGAGTCACAGCTCACAGCAACCTCCAGCTCTTGGGCTTAGGTGATTCTCTTGCCTCAGCCTCCCAAGTAGCTGGGACTACAGGCGCCCGCCACAACACCCACCTGGCTATTTTTTTGTTGCAGTTTGGCAGAGGCCGGGTTTGAACCCGCCTCCCTTGGTATATGGGACCAACGCCCTACTCAGTGAGCCACAGGCACCGCCCTATATTCTGAAATGTTTAAAAAAAGATTGACTCTTTTTTTTTTTTTTTTTTGAGATAGAGTCTCATTCTGTCACCCTGGGTAGCATGCCGGACATCAAAGCTCACAGCAATCTCAAGCTCTTGGGTTCAAACAATCTTCTTGCCTCAGCCTCCCAGGCAGCTGGGACTATAGATCCCTGCCATGACGCCTAGCTAGTTTTCTTCTAGATTTTTCTATTTTTAGTAGAGATGGGGGTCTCACTATTACTCAGGCTGATCTCAAACTCCTGAGCTCAAGCAATCCATCTGGCTTGACCTCCAAGAGTGCTAGGATTACAGGCCTGAGCCACCCTACCCCTGCCTTTTCTTTTCTTTTTTTCTTTTCTTTTCTTTTTTTGAGACAGAGTCTTACTTTGTCACCCTTGATAGAGTGCTCTGGCATCATAGCTCACAGCAACCTCAAACTCTTGGGCTTAAGCAATCCTCTTGCCTCAGCTCTCAAGTAGCTGGGAGTAAAGGCACCCGCTACAACACCTGGCTAGTTTTTTAGAGACTGGGTCTCACACCCACCTTGGCCTTCCAGAGTGCTAGGATTACAGGCGGGAGCCACTATTTTTTGTGTAGATGGGGGGGGTCTCACTCTTGCTTAGGCTGGTCTCAAACTCCTGAATTCAAGCAATCCTCCCATCTCAGCCTCCCAAGGCATAAGCCACCACTCCCACACTAAGATTGCCAGTCTGATAGGGAAGGAATAGTATACATATTTTTCTGATACATGAGATGCTATATCTTTTAATTTTGCTAGGATTTTACTCTCCAGCATAAGCCACAGGATCCCTCCTGGTGGAGCTGTAAATTGTTAGGAGGACACTGAGAACAACAGGCAATATGCAATAACCTGAGGCTGCCTGTGACTTCCTCCTGAAGAACTTCTCCCACAGATGTGAAGGGAGACAAGTACAGCAGCACCTTCTTTTATTTTCTTTTTTTTTTTTTGAGACAGAGCCTCAAGTTGTCGCCCTGGGTAGAGTGCTGTAGCATCACAGCTCACAGCAACCTCTAACTCCTGGGCTCAAGCAATTCTCCTGCCTCAGCCTCCCAAGTAGCTGGGACTACAGGCACCCACCACAACACCCAACTATTTTTTGATTGTAGCTGTCATTGTTCTTTGGTGGGTCTGGGCTGGATTGGAATCCGCCAGCTCAGGTATATGTAGCTGGCATCTTAGCCACTTGAGCCACAGGCTCTGAGCCCAGCAGCACCTTCTTAATAATAAAAAAGGTTAGAAACAATCTATCCTTCAGAAAGAGAAATGAATGAGTAAGTTACAATTAAATCACAAAAAAGTTACACATACAGCAGTTAACATAAACGCCCTTGGTCCTTATTTGTCAAGGTAAGTGAATCACAAGAACTTAAAGCTAAGCAAAAAAAGTTGCACAAGGATTCATGTGGCGTGACCGCACTCACATAAAAGGTGGAACCCTGTGAATGAACCCGAATCATGTCTATGGACATGTATCCCAGGAACAACAACCTACAAGCATTGGTAAACCCTGAATTCAGGACAGATTTGTGCATGGGCTAAGCTGAGGGTACACAGGGAGCTCAGAGGCACTTGTAATGTTTTACTTCTCCAGCCGCCATGGTGGTTCACACTGGTAATCCTAGCACTCTGGGAGGCCAAGGCAAGTGGATTGCTTGAGCACACGAGTTTGAGATCAGCCTGAGCAAAGGCGAGATCCCATCACTAAAAATAGAAAAACTGGGCAGGTGTTGTGGCAGGCACCTGTAGTCCCAGCTACTGGGAAGCTGAGTAAGAGGATCTCTTGAACCCAAGTGTTTGAGGTTGCTGTGAGCTATGATGTGACACCAAGGCATTCTATCCAGGGCACAGTGTGAGACAATCTCTCAAAACAAAACAAAAAAAAAAAAAAAAAAAAGTTTTACTTCTCCAATGTCAAAATATGAAAAAGATATCAAGCAAGTGTGGCCAAGTCATAAACCTGATAAAACTGAACAGAGGATGAAAAATAGAAAGACAAAGAAAAAAAGACTACAGAAAAGTGCCAGGAAATGGAGAAAATTTTCTGCTACCCACCCTCATATTGGCTTCCATTCCAAAGAAATAGTGAGTGCCAGTCTCCCTCACCCATGCCCAGGAGCTGAGCACCTTCCATCAAGGCCTGTGTCAGGGTACTGTGACAACAATTGCCACCCTGTGGCATATCACCCCAAGCTGTAGAAGCAGGACCTGCACAGGACAGGCCCCAGCTGCTGTCCTGGGTATATTGGGCATCTGGTGTGGCACCTATGGGTAGACTGGGGCCACCGTGCAAACCTGCTTGGACAAATGTGGGGTGTTGCCTTGGCGGCCTTGAGAAGCAGGGTGTGGGGCTCGCTGCTCACAGCCTTGCACATGCCTAAGGCTGGGCCATGGGGTTGGAAGCAGGAGTTATTTCATACTGACCCCTCCTTCTCAGCCCCACACCAGTGTGTGGTTTGCACCACCACCTGCTGAGGAAGATAAAGTCTCCCTTTTGCCTTCTTAAAAAAAAGGACTTGGGGCTCGGCGCCTGTGGCTCAATCGGCTAAGGCATCAGTCACATACACCTAAGGTGGCGGGTTCGAATCCCCAGCCCAGGCCTGCCAACAACAATGATGGCTGCAACCAAAAAATGGCCAGGCGTTGTGGCGGGCGCCTGTGGTCCCAGCTACTTGGGAGAGGGAGGCAGGAGACTCGCTTGAGCCCAGAAGTTGGAGGTTGCTATGAGCTGTGATGCCATAGCACTCTACCCAGGGGGATAGTTTGAGGCTCTGTCTCAATAAAAAAAAAAAAAAAAAAAAAAAAAGGACTTGGGTGCCCCAATCCACTCCTCCCTTGCTAAGGTGACAATAGGCTGCCCCCTGAAATTTGGGGGCTGTGGTCACAGATGTGCAGTTCAACAGTAAATGTTGCTGTACAGGTGCCACAAAGCATAAGCAAAAATTGACTGTCGCTTCTCAAGACTGGCTGGCTGCAGAACTCCAAATGGGGGCAGTCCAGCCTTCAGGGCCCTCACCTCCCAGTCTACAGGCTCCTCTCTCCACTGGTCACTTCAGGATCCTCCTCCTCATGTCTTTGTTGAAGACTTTACTTCTGTCGCCATCTGAAGTCATCATTTTGTTTGTATGTTTTTTTCATTGCCTCTCTCCCTCCTCACCTGGAACGTAAACTGAATCTACAGCACAGCCTGGATCCCAGGTTCCCACTCCAATCCAGTGGCCGGACAGTGCCCTGCTCTCGGTAAGTGCCCAACAAATGTTTGTCAAATGAATGAAAGAACGAATGAAACTAAACTCTTTGGGGCATGTGGCTTTGCTGAGGCCCAAAGTAAAAGCAGGTGTTTCCACTCAGTGTTCAGTCCTGCCTAGGGAGATGCCAACAGAACCTGAAGAGATCCTTGCACTCAGCCTCAAAACAAGTTAGTGATAAAGAAGTGATGAGGAGGGAGAATCTGTAGCCCTGCAGGCTGGGGTGCTACATTAGCCCTTGGACACCCACTCCCAACCTCACCCCCAGCCTGACTTGGCTGGAGTGGAGGATATGAGGAACACAGCCACCCCTCACATGTGCCTGGCAGGGCACCCTTCTCTGGATGTGCCACTGCGTAGGTGTTCAACTCTGTAGCTGAGAGGATTAGGAAATATCCCATCAAGGCTGGGAATTGCCCTGAGTGCTACTGACACAGCTGTGGTGGGACCCAGCTCAAAGCAGCAAGGATGCTCCCCAACCCAGGCTTCAGGGCATATTCATGGGCTGAGGCTTCATAGAACACAGGGTCCCAGAACTTGGGCACAGCCTGGTGGTGCAAGAAGGGCTGGTACAGAGCAAAGCCCTGAGGTGCTAGAAGGGAGGATGACAGGAGGCCAGGAGAGGCCAGACAGAGGCACCAGGGGAGCCTGGCTGGGAACACTCTCAGAGAAACAAGCATAGCCCAGCTGCCTGCTGCTGGGCTCAGGGGTGCAGGGAGGAGCCCGCAAGAATTTTCAAGAGGACAGATGGGAACAGTGATGGCAGGTCTCAGGCAGAAGGAAACTTCCTTGAGTCATTCACTAGATTGCATAAGTACTAAAGACAGCAATGACAGGGAGCTAGGTGATAGTGCAGGCAGGCTTGGCCTGCAGGACTCATGGTCCTCTTGTTGCTGAGAGAGACAGTGTGGGAATGTGTCACCATCCCTGTGTACAAAGTGAATGCTGTGCCCAAGGCACCCTGGTGTGGTTTCCAGGCACTAGGTTGGGGAGGACTCCCCAGGAAAGGGCTGGGAAGTGCCCAAAGGTGGAGGAAAGGGCAGGGCAGCCTACACCCCGGAGCCTGGGTCTGCAGGATCCTTCCAGGGCAGGAACCGTGGGGCCAGCAAGCAGGCAGGGCTGCTGGGAACCAGAAGTGAACAGACCTTCTCTGGCTCCACCCGGCTCCAGGAAGCTACTCCCATTTGTGGGACCAAGAGGAAGAAGCAGAGTCCCTGAACAATGCCATGGGTAGAGGGTGGAGTCTGAGCAGAGGGAAGGAACGTGGGGCTTGGCTTAGGGCTGCTCCTGGGGATGCCTCCCTGCCTTCTGTGGGATACCTGGAACACAGACCCTCCCAGCCTTTCTCCTCCTTCCTCTGACCAGCCCTCCTCTCCAGGGAAAAGGCTATCTTTTCCCACCCCATGAATAACCCAGCTGAGTTCTAGCCTCAGCCTCTCCCAAGAGGACCCAGCACAGTTGGTGATGAGCAGGCCCAGCCAACCTGCTTCTGATCAGCCCCAACATTCACAAATGACTCCCAGCCCTCAGGGATATTAACCTGCTTCACTACCTCAGCAGCGAGGAAATCATATTATCAAAATAATTAGAAAACATCTAAGCCCAGTAGAGTCCCTGGATTCACTGATCAAAGACTTGATTGTACAGCTCTCTGATGTAACACTGGAATAACAACCTCTGGTGGGGCTGTGAGAAAACAGATGTTCTTCACAAACAGACACTGTTGTAAAGTGTCATCTACCCTGGGGCAAACATGCTTAGGGATAATTTGACATTATCTATTTTTTAACGTAAAGTGTGCAAAGGCCCTTTCATAGGAATTTGTTCTAGATTAGATATCCTTTGCATCAAGATAAATTCAGCTCCTTACCCCATACTAGGGGTCCTTAGCCTCAGCACCACTAATGTTTGAACTAGAGAATTCTAAGTTCTGGATTGGACATTATAGGATGGTGTGATGTTGAATTTCATGTATCAACATGACTGGGTGTGCCTTGGGAGGGTGTTTCTGGCTGAGATTAACATTAAATTGGCAGACTGGTTGTGTTAGTCCATTTGGCTGCCATAACAAAATACCACAGGCTGGGTGGCTTATAAACAACAGACATTTATTTCTCATGGTCCTCCAAAATCAAGGAGCCAGCAGATTCAGTATCTGGTGAGAGCCTGTTCCACACAAATGGTGCCTTCTCTCTGGGTCCTCAGGTGGTGGCAGGGGCTAGCTTTGTGGGGCCTGCTGTGTAAGGGCACTAATCCCAATCACAAGGTTCCTCATGAGCTAAATCTAATTATCTCCCCAAAGCCCCCACCTCCTAATATCATCACTTTGGGGGTTAGGTTTCAACATAATGAATTGGGGAGAGACAAAAATATTCGGACCATACTACTGGGTAAAGCCAATGGTCCCTAAGGTGGGTAGGGCTCATTCATCAGTTTAAAGGCCTGAACACAACACTTCAGGATAATGTGGAATTTTTTTTGTTGTTGTTACAGAGTCTCACTTTGACTCCCTTGGTAGAATGCCATGGAGACATAGCTCACAGCAACCTTAACCTCTTGGGCTCAAGTGTCCTCTTGCCTCAGCCTCCCAAGTAGCTGGCATTATAGGCACCTGCCACAATGCCTAGCTATTTTTAGAGATTGGATCTTGGTCTTGCTCAGGCTGGTCTTAAACTCCTGAACTCGAGCAATCCACTAGCCTTGGCCTCCCAGAGTGCTGGGATTACAGGCATGAGTCACTGCGCCCAGCATGATCTCTCAGTCTTTTTTTTCTTTTTGAGGCAGAGCCTCAAGCTGTTGCCCTGAGTAGAATGTCGTGGCATCACAGCTCACAGCAACCTCAAACTCCTGGGCTTAAGTGATTCTCTTGCCTCAGCCTCCCAAGCAGCTGGGACCACAGGTGTCCGCCACAACGCCTGGCTATCTTTTGGTTGTAGCTTTCATTGTTTGGCAGGCCCAGGCTGAATTCAAACCTACCAGCTCTGGTGTATGTGGCTGGAGCCTTAGCCGCTTGAGCTACAGGCACCAAACCAATCTCTCAGTCTTTATGATAAAACCACATTCTTGGGCGGTGCCTGTGGCTCAGTAGGGCACCCGCCCCATATACAGAGGGTGGCAGGTTCAAACTTGGCCCCAGCCAAACTGCAACAAAAAAATAGCTGGGCATTGTGATGGGCACCTGTGGTCCCACCTACTCGGGAGGCTGAGGCAAGAGAATCGCCTAAGCCCAGGAGTTGGAGGTTGCTATGAGCAGTGCCACGGCACTCTACTGAGGGAGATAAAGTGAGACTCTGTCTCTAAAAAAAAAAAAAAAAACACACATTCTCATGCCAGGTGCAGTGGCTCACACCTGCACACCTGTAATCCCAGCACTCTGGGAGGCCAAGGTAGGTGGATCGCTTGAACTCAGCAGTTTAAGGTTGCTATAAGCTATGACGCCAGGGCACTCTACCCAGAGTGAAAAAGTGAGACTCTGATTCAAAAAAACAAAACAAAACAAAAAGAGAGATCAGCAGAACAGAGTCTAGAAATAGACACACACATAGGAAAAGATTTTTGACAAAGGCATTAAGCTGATTGAATGGCAGAAAATAAATCATTTCAATAAGTGCTGCTAGAACAACTGTGTATCCACCCTCAAAAAATGAATCTCATCCCCCGCCTCACACAAGGCACAAATTTGGGATGGGTCACAGACCGGAATGTGAAAACTAAAACCAGAAATCTTCTAGGAGCACGCTGAGGAGAATATTTACACCACCTTAGGGAAGGCAAAGATATATTAGAAAATAGAAAAGAGTCTGATCTTAAAAGAAAAACTCAATATATTGGACTTCATCAAAATTAGAAATGTCCAATAAAATATATTATTAACAGACAAAAAGGCAAGTCACAGACTTGGAGAAAATACCCTGTATATATCACAACAAGAACTTGAATCCAGGGTTGACACCTGTAGCTCAAGCGGCTAAGGCACTGCCATATACACCAGAGCTGGTGGGTTCGAATCCGGCCCAGGCCTGCCAAACAACAATGACAACTACCAAATGACTACCAAAAAATAGCTGGGCATTGCAGCAGATGCCTGTATTCCCAGCTACTTGGGAGGCTGAGGCAAGAGAATCACTTAAGCTCAGGAGTTTGAGGTTGCTGTGAGCTGTGATGCCACAGCACTCTACCCAGGGCAATAGCTTGAGGCTCTGTCTCAAAATAATAATAATAATAAAATAAAAATAAAAAAGAACTTGAATCCAGAATAAAGAACAAACTACCACAGTAGTAAGACAACAGTACACATGCACAAACACACACACAGTTTGCCCACTGAAGACCAAAGCTTTGCTACTTCACAACTAGAAATTGTGAATGTCAAAGAACACTTAAAATGTGCTGCATCTTTAGTTAGCAGAGAAATTCAAATCAAAACCATAAGAGGTACACCCACCAGAGGAGCTAAAATTTTAAAAAACTGACAATACTGAGAGCAGAGGACCATACTGAGCCACTGGAGCCCTCACATAGTGGTGGGAGCAGTGGAAGCTGCCCAGCCTCAGAGGATCACTGGGCAGTTTTTCACAAAGCTCAACGTATGCTTATGTCCTAACCCTGCAATTCCATTCCTAAGTGTTTGTTCAAGGAAAATGAAACCTATGTCCAGACAAATATCTGTACCTTTATGCTTATGTAAAATAGTCCCAAACTGGAAACTATCTACCTGTCCATCAGTGGGTGAGAAGATAAAGTACGCTACATCCACACAGAGAAACACTGCTCTGCAGCAGAGAGGCACCGACTACTGGTGTGATACAGCCATGTATCTCAGAAACATTCCCCTAAGCAAAAAAAAAACCACAGGGCAAAATCTATTACCTTGACAAAGGCAGATAGGTGGTTACCTGGGACCAGGTGTCGAGAATGACCACAGAAGAAACTTATGGGGTTTTGGGGTTATGGGAATGCTCTGTGCTTTTATTAAGGTGGTGGTTACACTTACAAAGAGACATCAAAACTGAGCTTACATGGATGCATTTTCTTGTATCTGTGTTATATCTCAAGGAAAGCTGACTTGAAAAAAACATCCAAGCTGGAAAGAATTTACGATCTGAAAAGACGTGTTGTTGCTGGGGATATTCCCCCTCTGATGGCAGTGGGAATCCTCTACAAAGGGGGACTGCCTGCTGCCACCCCTGGGGCACAGGTGGGTGCCTGTGGCTGGAGCATGGTGCTGGCAGCAGCCTCATTTGTGACAGCAAAGCCCATAAGTGACTCAGACAATTATTAACCAAGACACAAACAATGGAATACTACACAGCTGTGAAAACAAATGACAGTTGCAGGTGCCCACATCAATCAAATTCATAGATATAATGCTGAATAAAAATTAAATTGCAATAGATTATACCCAGAGGGACATTATTTCCACAAAGTTCAAAACCTATAAAACTAACAAATCATTTGGGGATTATAAGTGAGTGGTATCAATATGAAGTGAGGAAAGGAGCACAGTCCACCCAGAAGGGGAAGGCAGGAGGTGGCATTGGAGGCTAGGGACACTCTTTCTTAAGCTGAGAAGTGGCTATTTGTTTCACTACTCTGTAGGCCTTACCTGTGTTTCTGTACATATATGAGTTACTAATAAAGAGGTAGCTAAAAGAAACTAGAGGTCTCAGGTGTCCCTTAAACCTACAACACTGGGAATAGCACATGAGCCATAGCACATGTGGGCAGCCACAGGAGCTCATGGAACTCCCTGCACCCCAGGCTCACTCCTTGGAGGTTTGGTTTGTGTTTGGACTGCCCACCAACTCCTGCTACCTTCAGAATGCCATGAGCTCAGACAACCCATAGCGAAATCTCTGTAATGCACTTCATTTCAGCTCTGTTGCATCATCATAGCTCACAGCAACCTCACACTCTTGGACTCAAGCAATCCTCCTGCCTCACCCTCCCAAGTAGCTGGGACTACAGGCCACTCTTCCCAGCTACTTATCATCTCATAGTTTCTGTGGCCAGAAGTTCAAGTCAGCACGGCTCATGAGATTGGCATGGAGTGTCACTCAGTGTTCCCTGAAGGCCCATCTGGGGCCAGGGTATCTGCCCTCAGAGGACGCTGCTATACCTTGGCAGGCAGTTCCCGCAGGCTGCCCAAGTGCCTCCCCAGTGCAGCAGGGACAGAGCAAGGAGGAAGCGCTATGCATATGCACGTCCTCCTGTAAAGCACACGCAGCCACTTGGGCCACATTCTGTTCTTTCAAAAGGAATGAGTGGGCCCAGGCCACACCCAGTGGGAGGTGAATTAGGCTCCATCTTTTGGAGAGAGGAGCATCAAACACTTTATGGGCATATCTTTAAATCCCTGCATTTACTCAGTGTCACACACCAGCAACAACTAGAGTGGTTCTCGAACCAAGCAAGTGTCATACTTACCTTGGAGGGCTTATTAAGACCCAGACTCCTGGGCTCCATCCTAGAGTTCTGGACTCAGAAAGCTGGCAGGCCTGAGAACATGTGCTTGAGACAAGCTCCCAGGTGGTGCTGCTGGGAACCCGACTTTGAGAAGCATTGCCTTTCATATGTCACTGTCATCCACTGAGCACCCGAGTGAGCAGTAGTAAGTGCTGTGGGTGCTGCCACAGTGAACACTCTGTGAGGTGTTCCCTCCCCATCATAGTAATAGCAGCAATCATATGTGTGTGACTTGCACAATGCATAGCTGATGCAGCTGCTGTCTGAAGCAAGTCACCTATACCCATTATTTAGTTCTTGCAGCAACCCTGTGAGTAGGTACCATGATTGTCCCCATTTTGTAGGCAAGGAAACCAAGGAAGCGAGAGACTAAGTCATTTGCCCACATTCTCATGGATAGGTGAGGGACGAGAGTTCCATGCTCAGCAGCTTGGCTGTGCAGGGCCTATGCCCTACACTGCAGATGCACACAGAAAGACCCCTCACCCACCAGAGGAGGAAACTGAGGCTCAGAGTTACCAGCTGGAATTAGAACCTGGAATTTCCCAGCTTTTCTTGGCTCCCCTGACATTCCCATGAAGGAGGCAGCACCATTGCTCTATAACTTTAGGGACTAAGGAACCGGGAAGGTGGGGGGGGTTCCACTGACTCAATTCTGCTGCAATAAACATAGACATCTTTTTAACACACTGATTTCCTCCCCTTTGGACATATACCCATCAGTGGGATTGCTAGATCACATGCTTTAGTGCTATTTTCAGTTTTTTGAGGAACCTCCAAACTGTTCTTCATAGTGGTTGCACTAATTTACATTCCCACAAACACTGGACATGGGTTCCCCCTTCTCATCTCTGTCAGCATTCGTTATTGCCTGTCTCATTGATAAAAGCCATTTTAACTGGGCTGAGATGATACCTCATTGTAATTTTGATGTGCACTGCTCTAATGACTAATGACGTTCAGCATTTTTGCATATACATGTTGGCCATTTGTATGTCTTCTTTTGAAAATGTCTATTCAGATTCTTTGCCCATGTTTTTCCTTCCTGCCTCCTTTTTTTTTTTATTTGACAAAGTCTTGCTCTGTTACCCAAGCGAAAGTGCGGGGGCTTGATTACAATTCACTGCAACCCCACACTCGTGGGCTCACGTGGTCCTCTTGCCTCAGCCTCTTAAGTAGCGGGGACTACAGGCACTCATCACTACATCCAGCTAAATTTTCTACTTTTTGTAGAGATGAGGTCAGGCTGGTCTTGAACTCCTGACTTTGAAGGATCCTCTTGCCTTAGCCTTCCAGGGTACTGGGATTATAGGCGTGATTCACTGTGCCCAGCCCAATTTCTAGTTTTATTCCATTGTAGTTAGAGAAAATACTTGGTATGACTTAATTTTTTGAATTTTTTAAAGACTTGTTTTTGTGGCCCAACATACGGTCTGTCCATGAGAATTATCCATGAGATAAGGAAAAGAATGTACATTCTGCACATGTTGGATGAAATGTTCTGCAAGTATCTATAGGTCTATTTGGTCTACAGAGCAGGTTAATGATTTTTCTCTCTGGATGATCTAATGCAGAAAGTGGATGTTGCGGTCTCCAATGATTATTGTATCAGGGTCTGTCTTTCTCTTTAGCTCTGATAATATTTTCTTTATATATCTGAGTGTTCCATTGTTGGGTGCATATATTTAGAATTTTTATATCCTCTTGCCATAGTGACCCCATTATCATTATATGATTAACTTTTTGTCTCTTTTTATAGTTTTTGTCTTATATTCTATTTTATCTGATAGAAGTATTGCTATTCCTATTCTTTTTTGGTTTCCATTTGCATGGAATATCTTTTTCCATCTCTATTTGCAGTCCAGTTGTGTCTTTGTAGGTAAAGTGTGTTTCTTGAAGGCAACATATGGTTGGCGTTTTTGTTTCTTTGTTTTTTGGGGTTTTTTTTTTGAGATAGAGTCTCAAGCTGTTGGCCTGGACAGAGTACCATGGTGTCATAGCTCACAGCAACCTCAAACTCTTGGGCTTAAGCGACTCTCTTGCCTCAGCCTCCTGAGGAGCTAGGACTACAGGCACCTACCATAATGTCCGGCTATTTTTTATTCTTGTTGTTGCAGTTGTCATTGTTGTTTTAGCTGGCCTGGTCCGGGTTTGAACTTGCCAGCCTTGGTATATGTGGCCAGCACCCTACCCACTAAGCTATGACCCCTGCCCAGCTCTTGTTTTTTTTTTTTTTTTTTATATCATTCAGTATATCATTCAGCTACTATATCTCTTTTGATTGGAGAATTTAGTACATTCATATTCACTGCTATTATTGATAGGTAAGGATTTATTACTATCGTTGTTTGATTTCTGGCTGTTTTGTGGTCCTTTCTTTCTTTCTTTTCTTTTCTTTTTTTTTTTTTTTTTTTAGACAGAGTCTCACTATGTTGTCGTCGCCCTTGGTAAAATGTTGTGGAGTCACAGCTCACAGCAACCTCAAACTCTTGGACTTAAGCGATTCTCTTGCCTCAGCCTCCCAAGTAGCTGGAACTACAGGCACCCGCCACAACGTCCGGCTATTTTTGTTATTGTTGTAGTTGTCATTGTTGTTTAGCAGGCCTGGGCCAGGTTTGAACTCACCAGCCCCAGTGTATGTGGCTGCACCCTAACTACTGAGCTATGGGCGCCAAGCTGGTTCTCTCTTTCTTCCTTCCTTCCTGTCTTCTTTTGTTAAAAGTGATTTTCTCTGGTAGTATATTTTTAGTTTCTTGCTTTTTATTTTTCGTGTATCTGTTGTAGGTTCTTCGATGGGAAATTACCATAAGGGTTGCAAAAACATTTTACAATCAATTATTTTAAACATGACAACTCTACTTACAACAAACAAACAAAGAGAACTCTAACAGAAATCATACCCTTTAACTCCATATCCCCTAGCTTTTTAACTTTTTGTTGTTTCCATCCTTGTTTTTTGTACTATTTATCTTTCAAAAGTTGTTATTTTTGGCTCAGCACCTGTGGCTCAAGTGGCTAAGCCGCCAGCCACATACACCTAAGGTGGCGGTTCAAATCCAGCCCGAGCCCGCCAAACAACAATGATGGCTGCAACCAAAAAATGGCTGGGCGTTGTGGTGGGTGCCTGTAGTCCCAGCAACTTGGGAGGCTGAGGCAAGAGACTCGATTGAGCCCAGGAGTTGGAGGTTGCTGTGAGCTGTGATGCCACAGCACTCTACCCAGGGGGACAGCTTGAGGTTCTGTCTCAAAAAAAAAAAAAATTTGTTATTTTTAGTATATTTAGTCTTTCTACTAGTATATATTAGTCTTTCTACTCAAAATATAAATGATTTATGCACTGCAATTACAGCAATAGTGTATTTTGTATTTGTATACTTACTGTTACCAGTGAGTTGTATACTTTCAGATGATTTCTTATAGTTCATTAAGGTCATTTTCTTTCAGAATGAAGAACTCCTTTTAGCATTTTTTTTGTAGAACAGGTCTGGTGTTAATGAAATCCCTTAGCTTTTGTTTGAGAAAGTTTTTATTTTTCCTTTATGTTTGAAGGATATTTTTGCAGGATACAATGTTTAGGGTTCAGTTTTTTTACTTCAGTACTTTGAACTCTTTCCTGACCTGGAAGCTTTCCACAGAGAAGTCTGCTGCCAGGTGTATCAGAGCTCCTTGTTTTCTTTTTTCTTGCTTCCCTTAACATCTTTTATCTGGGACATTTAGGAATTTGATTATTATTTTATTTATTTATTTATTTATTTATTTTGGAGACAGAGCCTCAAGCTGTTGCCCTGGGTAGAGTGCCATGGCATCACAGCTCACAGCAACCTCAAACTCCTGGGCTCAAGTGATTCTCTTGCCTTAGCCTCCCAAGTAGCCGGGACTACAGGTGCCTGCCACAACGCCTGGCCATTTTTTGGTTGTAGCTGTCATTGTTGTTTGGCGGACCTGGGCTGGATTCAAACCTGCCAGCTCTGGTGTATGTGGCTGGTGCCTTAGCTGCTTGAGCTATAGGTGCCAAGCCAGGAATTTGATTATTAAATGCCTGGAGGGATCCTTGTTTGGGTTAAATCGGCTTGTTCTATGACTTTCTTGTACCTAAATATTGATATCTTTCACTAGGTTTAGAAAGTTCCATTATTATTTCTTTGAATAAACTTTCCATCCCAATCTTCTACCTTTTTTTGTTTTTGGACAGAGTCTCACTATGTAACCCTAGGTAGAGTGCTGTGGCATCACAGCTCACAGCAACCTCAAACTCTTGGGCTTAAGTGATTCTCTTGCCTCAGCCTCCCAAGTAGCTGGAACTACAGGCGCCTGCCACAACACCTGGCTTTTTTTTTTTTTTTTAAGACAGAGCCTCAAGCTGTCTCCCTGGGTAGAATGCTGTGGCATCACAGCTCACAGCAACCTCCAACTTCTGGGCTCAAGTGAGTCTCCTGCCTCTGCCTCCCAAGTAGCTGGGACCACAGGCACCCGCCACAATGCCTGGCTATTTTTTGGTTGCAGCTGTCATTGTTGTTTTGGCTGGCTAGGGCTGGATTTGAACCCGCCACCTTAGGTATATGTGGTTGGTGCCTTAGCCACATGAGCCACAGGCACCGAGCCGCCTGGCTATTTTTTATTGTAGTTGTCATTGTTGTTTAGCTGGCCTGAGCTAGGTTGGAACCCACCAGCCTCAGTGTAGGGGGCACTATAACCACTGTGCTACAGGTGCCAAGCCTTCTACCTCTTCTTTAAGGCAAATAATTCATAGATTTTTTTTCTTTTTGAAGAAATTTTCTAGATCTTTTAGGCATGATTTACTCTTATTTATTCTTTTTTCTCTTCTGACCATGTATTTTCTTTTTTTATTTTTCTTTTTATTTTTTAATGGGAAGGGAGAGGAAGGGAAAGGGGAGGAGAAGGGTAGGGTAGGAGAGGAGTGAACTGACCGTGTATTTTCAAATAGCCTGTCTTCCATCTCTGTAATTCTTTCTTCTGTTTGGTCAATTCTGTTGAGAGACTATGATGCATTTCTTAGCTTGTCAATTGAATTCTTAAACTATGAATTTCTGCTTGATTTTTTATTATTATTTCAATCTCTTCGTTAAATTTCTCTGATAGGCTTCTGAATTCCTTCTTTGTGTTTTCTTAAAGTTCACTGAGTTTCTTCAAGACAGTTATATTGAATTTTTTGTCTGAAAGGTTGCATATCTCTATTGCTCCAGGATTGGTCACTAGAACTTTATTATTATTTTTTTAATTTTAAATTTTCTTCTTTTTGAGACAGAGTCTCAAGCTGTCGCCCTGTGTAGAGTGCTGTGGCATCACAGCTCATAGCAACCTCAACCTCTTGGGCTTAAGTAATTCTCTTGCCTCAGCCTCCCAAGCAGCTGGGACTACAGGTGCCTGCCACAACGCCCAAGCTATTTTTTGATTGTAGTTGTCATTGTTGTTTGGCAGATCCTGGCTGGATTCTAACCTGCCAGCACCAATGTATGTGGCTGATGCCCTAGCCACTGAGCTACAGGCACTTGTTGTAACCCAGCCCTCTTTCCCCTGCCCACTCCTGTTCCCCAGCCCTCACCTGTTCCCCCCACCCTCTCCAGCCCATTTCCCTCCTCCTCCCTTCTCCCCACAGAGTCGATTCCAGGAACAAGGCAAGTCCCTCCTCCCACCAGGGTGGCTGAGAACACATTCCCAGGCCCCCTTCTTCCTCCTAGAGTTGCCAAGAACAAGCTTCAGGTACAAGGAAAAAAGTCCCAAGTTTCACAAAACCCCCAAGTTCTCAGTAGATGAACAATGATAAAAAAACTCACTAAGACTTAA